>JAHIAM010002890.1:0-49164 GCA_021605205.1 Aegilops longissima
GCAGCTTAAATTTCTGGAGTTCACTCTAGTTTTTCTTGTTGCCACCATCTAGGGTTAGGTTCTCTCATTCCATAATAACCAATTATAATTGTGGTCTCACCTGGAATGCTGAACTGAACCATGCAAAGTAATCGACCAGTGAAATTTTTGTGCATTCCACTAAATTTAAGCACCGCTATTTGCAGAAATAAGCAGACCACAATGCCTCTTGTCGCGCACCTGTCAAAAAACCGCCGTGTAGCCGTGCCGGCTAATCCTCGGTCCATGGATGAACTGGTAGAAAGTGCATTCGGACTAGGATGCAGATTGTTTCGCTTCGTCCCTGACTGCAATCGTGAAGTAAAACGTCTGAATCAGCTTTGTTTAGATTATGCTGGTCATTCTACCTTAGTTACTACCAATGTAGGGATACCTTGAAGACGGGAGGTTAGACGACGCCAACGAGGGATAGCCATCTCATTTTATGAGTTGTACTAAAACCGAGGTGAGTGCTTTTGATTAATGCGGATAGAAACTATCTGAGAGCAGACATCCCAAACGATATGGAGACAGACATCCTGTTTGCGCAAATACGAAATACGGTTATTTAAACAGTGACAAATATTACTACTTTCCCCGCTTCCTCTTAGAACCAAGTCCTAGATTCATGCTACAACTTTCCCACTTTCTTCCTGTTTGAACCAACGCTTTGAGTTGGATCAGATGAACTAGCTTTACTTCTAATAATAGTAGAAGTCTAGGTGGCTTTGGAACAGCGGACGAAGTAGAAAAGGATCCACGAAGGGGAAGAGCTGGGGCGTGAGAGCAAGGCAGGTTTGAAGGAATATATACCGAGGGTCGTCGGCATGTGGCAAAGACGGCGCGGGAGGCCGCATCTTGGCCACAATACCGCATGGAGGAAGAAGGGGGTGGAGGCCTCCCGAGCCGGGTGCTCTCTCGGAGATAACAGCACACGCCCGATCGGGACGCGCTGGCAGCCGTTGGTCTCCTCCTCACGCCCGACAAGCGTGAACGATGCACCTACACCCCTGCCCGGTCGAGGTTGTCCGCCGATTTGTGACCAGCCGTGAGCTGAGAGAGAGAGTGTGGCCACCTATGTCTTGCTTAGATATGGAGAGCATGAGAGAGTGAACGAGAGGAACCCTAGTAAAGCAAGCGCTAAGGCTCTGCTTTTATATATAGTGGAGTGATTTTGTTGTACCGGCTTAAAAAAAATGCGCTCCTCGTGTACCAGCAGTGGGTGTGAGAGAACTAGTGCGTGCGGCACCGCTTCTCTTCGTGAGAGTACAATATATACTATGCCCAAAGAACGTTACGCAAGAGTAATAATATAAGTGTGTGACGTGTGAGCTAAAATAAAATGTGCGCGCCGTCTTTTGTTTTTTAGAAGTTCTGAGGGTAGGGTGTGAAGAGCACATATGTGCGTGACGTCTACCTGCAGATAGACGATGGGTGCCACGTGCGAGTCTGCGAGAGGACTCGGGAGAGTTGTGACTCGTGAGGTTGCGTGTGCGTGAGAGAGAGGGGGGCACGTATCAATGCAATGCATGTGTCCGTAAATCATTATCCAACAAACGTTCGCCACAAGCCTTTTCCTGACGAATGCCGTAAGAACCGTTAGATCGGCATCCGGCGATGTCGGGTTTGCCATGTCATTTAATAGAACAGCCACCTCCTACACACAAATCTTCCACGTGAGTGTTAGCAACTGCCGTATGCTCCCTCCGTTCAAATGCAGTGCATATAGCTTTATTGAAAATTAGAACCTCGCAAACTTTTACGAAGTTTTCGTGTACCAAATTGCACATGTAGAATACCTGTATATATCATTTCATTCATCTTGAGAGGTAACTATAAAGATGGGTGAGGAGTCTACAAAGAAAGACCATCGTATCACCGCAGCAATTTCAACCATCCTTTAGTGTCGAGGAATATCATAGGAACTCTATATGATATGATTTTTATAGGATTTTTCCTTTAGAGCCAATTGGTTCATAGGAATAGATTCATATACTCTACATTTCAAAGGAAATAAACATGATATCATTTCTATAGCTTTAGAGCCACTTGGTTCATATGAATGGATTCCTATACTCCCTTAATTTCAAAGGAAAATAAACATTAGTGTATATTCAATAGAAAAGTTCCTATGATATGAACCAAATTACATCTCTTTACTAATCCCTCCTCATAGGACTTGAGATACATGTGATCTCTAGATTCAATAGAAAAGTTCCTATGATGTGAACCAAATGACATCTCTTTTCCAATCCCTACTTATAGGAATTGTGATCCTCCATGTCATCTCTTTCCCTACAACTTCCATGTATACATCTTCTATTCCTAAATAGATAGTACAAACCACTAGTAGATTTTTTCCAAAACATGCAACTATGGCACAAGAACTATATAGTGTGCCAATAACTTTGAAAGATGGTTCTTTGGATGAAGCTAACCCGATAGTGCGAGAGATGGGCAAATCCAAGCACTACTGGCCGTTGGATATCATCAACATTCCACCAGATCTGCCACATGTACAATTTAGAAGAATCCATGGTTGAACTTAAGCATAATGCACAAACCTCAAAACACAAGCACTTCTCCTTTGTTCTAGAATCTTACAGATCATAATTGATTATTTTTTCTAAATGAATTGCCATTATTTGTTTTTTACTTTATGATTTACAATGCACAACCCCATGAATCTTAACATTTTTATAAAACTAATTTATTTTGAATGAGATGAACTATAAGAACTAAACGAACATCTACATCATGCATATATGACTCAAAGCTTTACATGCTATAGTGTGTATTTATTCATAATTTGGTTTTGAAATGTCATGCGTTCAATACATGTGTACCTTACTAGTTTTGAGTAGAGTAGCAAATTTCATGCGGCCCCGGGTATATCAAAATGCAGGGCCCATGCATCATTGCCTTTCGGTCGAACCTACATCCACAATTTTTGTACGTGCTATATCTCCACCGTCCCCGAACCCAAAATGCTGCCTCGTTCCGTAAAACCAAGCGCCCACACATATTTAAGGCGTCGACTCGAACCCGTTTATTACAACATGGCCCCGACGCCGTAGTACTCCTACAAACCCTACCGCCGCACTCATCGCCCTGTTTGGATACTCTAACACGCTTAGAGTTAGAGTTATTTTCAACCCACTCTAACCCAAATAAGCACCTCTCCACGGGATAGTTGGGTTAGATGGAACTAACCCACTCTAACCCTCCGTGTTTGGATACTTCGGGTTTTGAGCCCCAACTAACCCAAACTAGCTTTAACCCCATGATCCAAACAGGCCATCATCGGTTTTCTTCAAGAGGACGAGGGAGAAGCCGATTTGTAGTGGGCGCTTTAAAAAAAGGATCAGTAGTGGAGACCCCTACCTAGGGTGCCCTAGGTAGCTGCCGCACGCATCATTGTTTTCTCTTTTCTTTATGCTCTTGCGCTAGAGTGAAATGATGGTTGCTTATCTGTCTAGCTTAATGCGGGAAAGGTGGGGCTTTGTGATTTGACCCCTCATCGCTCATTTTCTACTATGCGGCGCTTCGACCGGGTGCCTCAATTCCAACCGCTGCTCCAAGCTGTGATTTGGTGCATCGTGACGTGGAACAAGACGGTGGATGAGCCACATGTCCGCCAAAGGGGTCTGTTAAGTGTGTCGCCATTTAGGTAGCGGATGACCCTGCTTGAGTTGCTACACCAACACGACAGGAGCAGCCTACCACTTGGTTTTGCTCCTTGGTGAATCCCGACTATATTGATCTAAAAAGATACGTGCTGAACTACCCTCTCCGTCTCGGTTTTTTATTTGTGGGCGTCTCGGTTTATAGGGCCTGCACATAGTTCTAGGTCATCCATTTGACTAACTAAATATGAGTTACTATGTCACAAAATTATATCATTGGATTCTTATTGGTTGATATGTGAAGAAACAAGAAACGAGGTAGAAGTTAATGCACCGCGCCTTAGTATTTTGGGATTATTTGGTTTTCGTAAGATGACTTACTCACCTAGACGGAGGGAGTAGTTGTATTTAAAAGTCGAGGGTGGGGCTTTTCCTTCGCGGTAGGCAGGGCAGCCGCCTAGTCGGTTCGGACAGAGACGCGAGAAGACGAGGGAGTAGGCTGCTGCAAACGTGAGGGCTGTGTGATTTGTGGTGAGTTCTTGCTAGACAGGTGGGGCCCGTGATTTGACTTGCCATTATCATTTTAAGCTGGCGCCTCGACCGGCGTGAGTCTCCGATTCTGACCACCTCCATACATGGTGCCTCTCCCAATGCTCCACCATGTAGTAGTAGAGGCTGGCTCTTGCATGAGAGCCCACTTCTCCACTTTTCCTTGCCTCTCTTTCCTCCACATATGCAAAAATGCCATGTAAAGCGCACTATTGTACTTACTTGCTCCTACAGGTGCTTAAGCTTGCCACATAGGCATAAAGTCTGATGTGGCAAGTTAATCAAGAAGAGAGAGACTAGTTTGGTGACCCAAGGAAGAAACGGTGCTAAGCGTGTGTACCTATTGGAAGAGGTCACTCCTTGGCAAATGCAATAAATACTATTACTTCTGTGTCCCATTATATAAGAACGTTTTGACACTACACTAGTGTCAAAAACGTTCTTATATTATGGGACGGAGGAGTCTGAAAAAGAGATAGAGAGGAGTAAAAATACACTTTAGCCAACCTTATAGCCAACCTTGTTGTAGTATGAGTGACTAAGTGATGACTATGTATGACATGCCAACATCGATAGCCTAACACACCGTGTTAAATCTCCAAGGGCGCCGATCGCATGAAAACGCGACGGTCGTGGTAAGCGCGACCATGATACAGACTCTTTGGCAGACCTTGGATCTGAGATCAAACGGTCGCATGCTAATTGCTGAAAATTTGCAGATAGGATATTCACCCATAGGTCTAGAATCACTCCATGCAACCGTTCGATCTCAGATCCAAGGGCTCTCGGAAGCCCGTATCATGGGAGAATGGAAAGCCACTACCCTGCGCTCGACGCGGCAGTTCGCTCCTACTCGTCCCCGCGACGTCCTTTAATACTACGCCGGTTCGCTTCCTAGTCGTCCCGTCAATTCACATTACGGCAGTTCCACTAATCCTAACCTCCTCCCAAATCCATGGCGTCCCAAATCTCCCCGATCGGCAAAGTGAGTACAAGGTTAGAACCATCACGGCGATGAGTTCGACGTCATCTACACCCGCATTTCCGTGACGGTGAAAGGATGCCTTCGCTTCGCAGGACATGTTCGAAAACTCACATGATGAGTGGGTCGCTGGGCTAGATGTTGAGTACACCATAGTCGTGGGACGAGAGAAGGATCTAAAGGACGAAGAGAGGAAGAAGCCCGCCGTGATCCAAGTTTGCATACATAACGCTTGCTTGGTCTACCACATATGCCATGCCGACGTTGAGTGCCAGGATTTTAAGAACTTCCTCAAGGACAAAACAGTGAAATTCGCTACTGTAGACTTTAAGAACGACAAAGAAGTCCTGGGTCGGATAGGTCTCGTTGTAGGCAACCCTTCAACCTCTAGAAGAATCGGCTGGTGCCCTCTCGTCGACCTTCATGCTGACCTGGCAGAGCCATGGTTCATCCTTCGCATCAGCAACCGGAGAAACCTCATTACACGCTTTCATCGTCATGCATGGCAGCGGAATGTACTAGATATAGACCACATCCACTACACTGCAATGGATGGCTACCTTTGTTTCAATATCTACAAGGGTTGGATGAAGAGCAACAGCCAAGTGTGCGGTTCAAGCAACGAAGTATCGGCCAAGAGGAAGAGGGACAAGGATGAAGTCGAGGACGTGGATGAGGACTCGGGTAAGGTGGCGATGTCGTTGCTCATGGTGGTTCTAAACTTCTAATGCAAAGGTTCTACCGGATTAGTTGCATAGTTTAATTTTAGGTGTGCTTAGTTTAATTTGAGGGTGTGTTGTGTTGAGCCCCAACAGTAACTATGTTATGTTTCTTCTCGTTATTTTAACTCTTCAAGATGTACATACTACTAGTATTTCTTTAATAGAATTTAGCACCCCAATTAAGCACGCATTAGCTTTTTTAATAGTACTATATGCATAATTTGGCTGATTTAGCGCTCTCTATATGTACCACCTTTTTTAATTTCAATTTTTGCTCCATGGCTAATCCATCGATAGTACTACTGTACAAAAGTATACATTTTTAAAAGGCTAGAGTACTGTTCATCACATATATAGCCGTTAAATTCTCAACCTAGAACGAGCGGCATGCCATGTACTAGTAAACTGATACGGAGGAAGTATAGTAAAATGAGGTGATTTTACCGAGCGATCGTGGGGAGCATGGCCTGTCATGCGGTCCGGACGTGTCATGATGTACCAAGGCGATGCGCGTGTCCCTCTTGAGGCGAAGCAATACTAGTACGTGGTTTGAGATGATGGCGAACCAAGTGTGAAATAATGGTTGCTTCGTCCGTTCGGGAAGGTGCAGCATTGTGATTTGATGTCTCATTGCTTATTACTACTCTCGGGCGGTACAGTGGGGTGCCCCCCGCTGTTCTCAAGACTGTTATTTGGTGCTTGACACGTTGACCGGTTGCTATATGTACCACATGTCGGCGACAGAAGTACAGAATTCATGAAAGGGAGCGTCGACGGAGGAGTATACTACAGAATTCATGAAAGGGAGCGACTTAGTTTTGGAAAAATCTGTTTTTACGGAGTGCGCACCCACTAGGGTTTATAGGGCTCATCTAAAAACATTCGCTTTTCCGCTTGATAAGTCTCAATTCTACTATACTAGTAGTAGTACCATTACATGTTGGATTTCGAGGTGCGTTAGATCACCCGACGCAAGCAAATGTCAAGAGGAAACTAACCAATGCATGTACAAGTTCATGGAAATTTAGTGGTCATTCATGCATTCGTTCTAATTAATGCCTCGTAAACATAACTTCTTGAGAAAAACGAGCGTACATTAATTACTTGTGCAAACTACGTGAAATTAATTCGACCACTCACCGCTCTACCTTGGTTGGAGAGATTTCAAAATTGAGCTATAAACTGGAAAGGAGGGAGTAGTAACTTTTGTCTCGATTACTATTTGTGGCCTTGTATAGATGCAAAATGTATTTTTTATAGTGGCCTTGTATAAGTAAATAGAGGAGTACTAACCAAAGTACGTAGTAGGGGTGAGGAGTAAACGGAGGAGTAGTAAAATTTTCTCTCTGGTTGCGAGCCACTGCAGCATGGGCGAGGGAGCGGGCGAAGTCGCAGTAGTAGTAAGCTTCACCTCATCCTGCGAGCCATCGCGCCTGGTGGGGGAGACGGCGATTAAGCGAAGTTTCTCCTCGCTCATGAGTTGACGGGACACATCAAAAGTACTCCGGTGTATAGAGCCTTGCCTCTAAGGTAGGCCCCACATGGTTTGCCTCTTTTTTTAGTTTAACATAACGCGTCAAGTCGCAATTTGTTTGTTCACCCGTGGTAGTCGATCCTCCCTCCACCAAATGGACAACCAGTACACGTGCCAAAATACCACGTGGGCTGCCTT
Source organism: Aegilops longissima (assembly GCA_021605205.1). Taxonomy (NCBI): domain Eukaryota; kingdom Viridiplantae; phylum Streptophyta; class Magnoliopsida; order Poales; family Poaceae; genus Aegilops; species Aegilops longissima. The sequence goes on from JAHIAM010002890.1 coordinate 7,570, forward strand.
TTTCGTACAGAAATGAGCTCCACCATGTACCCGCGCGGGTGTGGTTGGGAAAGAGACAGGAGTACGTGCGCCGTGCGTGCACCTCTTCTCTTCGTGCACGCCCCCACCCCTACGTGTGTGTGAGAGAGATACAAACCTAGACATAATGCACCGCCCATCCCCATGCCTCCGCCCAGTCCGACCACCACCACCACCACGGCACCACGCCCACTCCTCCTCACCTTATCTCTCATATTTCTCCCTCCATTTTTATATACAAGGGCCACTATCAAAATTACAATTTGCAAATATACAAGGCCACTAACACTAATCGATGCAATATTAATGGTGTTTGCCTCGTGGTACTAGCAAAGGAGGACATTAATTATCCCTTGCATGCATGCGGAGTTTGTAAAAATGCATCTTGATGTCCTGCAATGCACGGGCATCTTGCTAGTCCATGAAAACAACACATGGCAAAATTCCATGGCGAACGAGGGATTTGAATCTGTTGGGAGGGGCTGTTTGGATCTTGCCCGGGTAGCCAAAATATTGGCGACCCTTTTGTCCACCGGTGCCTTTGCCACCGATGAACGAGGAATGGCTCGGGTGCTCATGCTGTCATGCATCCTCCAGCGCGCACGTTGGAGACGAGCTCGCACGAGCTGTGTTTTTTTGTCCCACAACGCCGCCCGAGCCGCCCGCAGACTGACCGGCGACCCGCAAATTACGCCATCCAACCGTAGCCGCACACATTATGACAACAACTCAACCAACCGGACAAAATTCACGCAAACACGTAGACAAACTGATATTTCATATAAACAACGACGGAAATCATATAAAATACCGGATTTTCACACAAACATGACGGATTTCATTACATTCAAATGAACTACGCGGTGCTAGTTCTGGACAACACAGGTATATAATACCTGGCCTAAATGGTCGCCCGCCGATCGATTTGTGTTCCTCATGTCCGCAAAGACGATCACCGATTGCCGGAGCCCCGGAGGTATATGCTTCAGCGCAAGGACGGCTCGCTTCCTCACTGCCCAACTGATATCATTGGCTGCTGCCAAGATGATGGTGGCCGCACCGTTTGAGTTCATCACCGCCACTACTTCGCCATGGCCGCACCGCTCGAGTTCATCCTAACATTGACCTCTTCCGTGGAGCCCATGCGGGTCGACGAAGGTCCTCGCAACAAAAGGATCCGCAAGACACCTGCTGTGTACTCCGGCGCCACCTCCTCGGTGGCCTTCATAGGACCCAGCGGCGCGGCCTCCGTGTTCTACTTCTCCTTGATGATGGCGGCGGACGCGGAGGCGCTGGACACCGACTCGTCGCTCTCCGCGCACCCGGCTTCTGTTGCTGCTTGCATGGCGTGGGCGCCGGCATGAGAGTCTCGGCCACAGAAACGGGAGACACGGTACGAGGCGGCGGCGTGGACGGCAGCAACGACGCCCGTGCGCCGCTCCTCGTCGAGCTGGCCTGGAGCGGCGAGTTGCTGAACCCGCGCCGGCTTTGGGCGGCAATGTAACGCCCCGGATTCGATGCGCCAGGTGTCTTCCAGTTATTCGCCGTCATTGCCATGTCATTTGCTTGCGTGTTGCATTTTATCATGTCATCATGTGCATTTCATTTTGCATACATGTTCGTCTCATGCATCCGAGCATTTTCCCGTTGTCCGCTTTTGCAATCCGGCACTCCTATGTCTCCGGCGCCCCTTTTGCCTCTTTTCCGTAAAGGGTATTAAACTTTCTCGAATGGACCGAGGTTTGCCAAGCGGCCTTGGTATAGCACTGGTAGACCGCCTGTCAAGTTTCGGGTCATTTGGAGGTCGTTTGGTACTCCAACGGTTAACCGGGCAACCGTAAAGCCTCTTTTGTATTGCAGCCCAACACCCCTTTCAAAGTGGCCCAAAACCCAACAAACTCCCCTCCATGCTCTCGGTCGTTCGATCACGATCGTGTGGGCGAAAACCGCACTCCATTTGGAGTCTCCTAGCTCCCTCCACCTATAAATATGTGCACCTCCCCCGAAATCCCGGTCTAACCCTAGCCATCTTCATCCTCACGCCGCCGGACACGTCCGTGCCGCAGCCGGACATGTCCGCCCTCGCCCTCGCCCAACCAGGAGCCGCCACCTGTCCCCGCCGGCGTCCTCTCTCTCCTCTCGCGCGCCTTGGGCTCATGAGGCCCGAGGCCGGCGCCTGGCGAGCAAGGCCTGGGCCCGAACGCTCGCCGCCGCGAAGGCGCTCCCTGGCCTCGCTTCCAAACTGGATCGAGGGAGGAGCCTCGACCCGAGCCACTGCGCCGCCGGAGCACCTCGGCACCGACCCCGCCATCTCGCCAGGCCGACGAGCCGCCGCCGACCACAGGCCGGACCCCTCGCGCCTGCTCCTCCTTCCCTGCCTGCCTCCTCCTCTCACCTCTCCGTGCTCTCTCCCGCAGGAGCTCGCCATGGCTGCCACCGCCCCATGGAGCTTGGTGCTCGTCGCTGGCCGCGTCCCTCGCTCGATCCGGCCGGGATCCACCAGATCCGCCACCTCGACCCATTCCCGCCTTCCCGAGTCCTCCCGAGTACCAGCTCGCCGCCGCAGGCCATGGAGCTTCGTCCAACTCCCCGCCCCGAGCTACGTGTCCCGATTTTCGCTGGGTAAAAAACTACCAAGTCCTGTAATTTTTTACATATTTTCGTGCCCTGTTCAACATGCCATAACTCCATGCATACTGCTCCGTTTCGTGCGTGTAATATGTCAAATTGTTCGTCTCGACGAGTACATCATTTCATCTCATTGCATCATTTACATTTGAGCTCATCTTGATGCCCGAAATGCTGTTGGAAGAGGGCTATGTGATGTTAGTTTTGATTCTTATCGTAACATGCACTTTTGTCATTTTTGCCATGATTGATGTGTGCACCCTATGAACTTGAGTCCTACATGTGTTTTGTAATATGCCATGCCATATTTACATGGGTGTATGCCATGTATTTTTGTGATCTCTGTGGTGACTAGCACAAGCATGCAAACTAGGCTTCATGATGTTGCTGATTTCAGCCCCTGTTCTGCTGATATTTTCATGCCATGTAAACTTGATGCTACCGAGAGATCCATGCTTATTTTGAGATACTTCAGAAAGGATGTTTTGAACATATGGTTATTCTCTATCCATCCATGCCCTTGTTTGCAATTATGGAGTGCCATAGCTTGAGTCAATCGAGCTCTACTTTTGCTATAAAATGTTTCCTGGCAGATTGTTTACATGTTATTCAATTTTGCCAAGGTTGTTGTTAGTGATCCATGCACTCTATGAACTTTCCATTGCCATTCTTAGCTTCATAAACATGTCTTCTTACTGTTGGGTGCCTTGCCATGCCATGTATTGCTCTGTGGTGAGTGGTTCAAGCTCACCAGCATGCCTACTTATTGTTGTTCCTGCCATGTATGAATCTGTCATATAACTTGCCATGTTTACATGGGTGCCATCATATCTTGTGATCCTTTTGGCTCATGGTCAGTAAAGGACTTTTATTCTATGCAATTAGTAGATTCATGCCATGCCTTTGTTTGCATTGATAAGTTCCTGTAACATGTTGTTTGATAGCTCTAAACATTGCAACTGATGTTATTTCGCAAAGCCTAAACTGTTATTATTTGCAATCTTGCCATGTCCTTTTGAGCATGTTCTAGTTGTTTCTGGAGATAGCTCAGTGTTCATGTTTTGTCATGCTTTACCTATACATAATGGCCATGCCTTTTGTTTTCACGTTGAGGTCCTGTAGCATGTTGTTTTGATGCTTGCAATATGCCTAGTTGCTGTTTTGGACAGATTATTGTCATGAATTGTATAGAGTGTATGTGTTGAACCGTTGCTCCGTTTTGAGTGTGCTCTATATGAAACTTGCGCGATTTTGCATGTAGTTTCATATTATCATGTTGCATCCTTGTTTTGAGGTGTTTGCTTGATGTTTGTATGCATTTTGCATCAATGCCATGTTTAACTTGTTTTGCTCATATCTTCTAGGCCGTAGTCTCGAATCTAATGAACTTTATATGTAACTTGACTAGAATTTCGTAGATCATTGTGGTACATCTTAACTTGCTGTTTAACAACTTGAACATAAGGTTTATTCAGATCTGGACCAATTTCGAAATTTGCTTATGAGGACTTACGGAGTTGTTCTATGTTGTTTCGGCCTCATTTAAACTTGCTTTGATGTGTTGGTCTTGTACGCATCATCTTTTGCCATGAGTTGCCTCATCTAGATTTGTCATGCATCATGCTTGTTGTGCATCATGCCTTGTTCATGTGTGGTGTGTTTACTATGTTGTGTGCTTCTTCTCGTTAGTTTCCGTTTCGTTGCGATCGTGAGGATTCGTTCGTCTACGCTTGGTTCGTCTTCGTGGCTTCATCTTCTTCATGGACTCGTTCTTCTTCCTTATGGATTTCAGGCAAGATGACCGCTACCTGGATCTCACTACTATCATTGCTATGCTAGTTGTTTCGTTCTATCGCTATGCTGCACTACCTATCACTTGTTCCTCAAGCCTCCCAAATTGCCATGTCAGCCTCTAACCTTTGTTACCCTTCCTAGCAAACCGTTGTTTGGCTATGTTACCGCTTTGCTCAGCCCCTCTTATAGCATTGTTAGTTGCAGGTGAAGATGAAGTTTGTTCCTTGTTGGAACATTGAGATGTTGTTCCTTGTTGGAACATGTTTACTTGTTGGGATATCACAATATATCTTATTTAATTAATGCATCTATATACTTGGTAAAGGGTGGAAGGCTCGGCCTTATGCCTGGTATTTTGTTCCACTCTTGCCGCCCTAGTTTCAGTCATATCGGTATTATGTTCCCGGATTTTGCGTCCCTAACGCTGTTGGGTGATTTATGGGACCCCTTGACAGTTCGCTTTGAATAAGACTCCTCAAAGAAGGCCCAACATTGGTTTTACCATTTGCCTCACCTAGCCTTTTTTTTCCCTTGGGTTTCGGAGCCCAAGGGTCATCTTTATTTTAGCCCCCGGCCGTGCTTCTTCGAGTGTTGGTCCGAACCGGCAGAGATCTTGGGCCACCAAGGGCAACTCGAGGTTGGTTTTACTCGTAGCTTGACTTATCCGGTGTGCCACGAGAACGAGGTACGTGCGACTCCTATCGGGATTTGTCGGCACATCCGGCGGCTTTGCTGGTCTTATTTTATTGCTGTCGAATGTCTTGTAGCCGGATTCCGAGACTGATCGGGTCTTCCCGGGAGAAGGAATATCCTTCGTTGATCGCGAGAGCATATCATGGGCTAAGTTGGGACACCCCGCAGGGTTTGAACTTTCGAGAGCCGTGCCCGCGGTTATGTGGCGATGGGAATTTGTTAATATCCGTTGTAGTAAACTCAAGAAAACCTTCTAAAATACACCAACCGTAAAGCGTAATCGTGAGTGTCTCTTTTCGGGTTGATCGAGAGGAGAACACGGTTTCGGGTTATGTTTGACGTAAGTAGGAGTTCAGGATCACCTCTTGATCATTACTAGTTGACGACCGTTCCGCTTGCTCTCTTCTCGCTCTTATTTGCGTTGGTTAGCCACCATATATGCTTAGTCGCTGCTGCAACCTCACCACTTTACCCCTTCCTTACCCATTAAGCTTTGCTAGTCTTGATACCCATGGTAATGGGATTGCTGAGTCCTCGTGGCTCACAGATTACTACACCAACAGTTGCAGGTACAGGTTATGCGATGATCATGACGCGAGAGCGATGTTTGCTTGTATGGGAGTTCTTCTTCTGCTTCTTCTTCGATCAGGGGATAGGTTCCAGGTCGGCAGCCTGGGCTAGCAGGGTGGATATTGTTTGAGTTTCTGTTTATGTTTCATCTGTAGTCGGATGTTGATCTTGTATATGAGGTTGATGTATTCTTGTGGCATTTGTGCCTTATGTATGTATCCCTACTATTATGTAATGTTGATGTAATGATATCCACCTTGCAAAAGCGTTTCAATATGCGGGTCTATCCTTGGTGGGACCTTCGAGTTCCTTTTGGATAGGGTCGCATATTGGGCGTGACAGGCAACTGGCTCCGTCGGGCGAGGGGAGGGAGGTGGATCAGCGAGCTGCATAGCTCGTATCCGGCGGGCTACCCAGCCGGCTTGGATGCGGAATAACTACTCTCCGTAAGCCATTGTAAGAGTGGACAAAATGGTGGAGGAGATAGGGGAGCGGCGGAGGTGTGCGATTCTTGGCCGGCGTTTGGCCTCGTTTAAATAGGAGATTAAATAGACGGCGGACGGAGGAGCTCGGCCGGCTATGCTTAACGCCGCACGGTCATGAACGAACGTGTGTCCAGAGGGTTTCTCGGCTTCCACACGGGCGGGTTTCATGGAGGCGTTTGAATGCGCACGCGAGGCGTGTTCAGCGGGCGTGCCGTGAGTGGAGCCTCGACTCGACCTAGGACACCGCGCCGTTCTTCCACCGACGTGTGGGCTCTTTGGGTGCATGGCCTGCATGTCGCTGACCCAACGCAGCAGCGCGACAGCAGAGGAACCTTTGGTGGGCCAGGCGGTCGAAGCGGGCATTTCATAAACCGATGATTGTTCATTGAGTGTGACATCATCTTTTCATGTAGTTGCCTACTATGTTGATAGCCCGCTCGACACGCCAGATTCATAAAGACCGATGCAAACATCAATGTTCGCTTATCACAGATAAGATTGATTAATACCCGTAACAATCCATGTCCTTAACAAAGGGTGCATGCACGTATAGGTTGAGCGTGTGTCTTGCGTCGTGTGCTGTGTGCATGCAGGCGTGCGAGTGTTGCGTGCGTGCAAGGGTGTGTTTGAGTGTTGCATGCATGGGTGCGTACGTGCGTGTGTTCGTGAGTGCATGTGTACGTGTCATTGTTGCACGCCAGCATGCGTGCGTGTGTACGTTATGTGTACGTGTCAGTGTTGCACGCCTACATGCGTGTGTGTCTTGCGTGCGTGCATGTGTACGTGCGGGGTGAGTCTACATGTCAGTCGACTGACATTTTCATCTACATGATCTTGAGATTTTACGAAGTCGCCATAGGTTCCTCGTAGTCGAGTGGAACGTCTCCTCCCACCGAACGTACATCGCCGGAAAATACTGAAATTAACACAAGATAAATGCGAGCACCGGGACTTTAACCTTGGTGGGCTTGAGAAACCACTGTCCTCTAACCATCCAACCACATGTTGGTTAGCACGACAAAATGTATGTGGTGATCGTGATGAGCTTATTCTGAAGTCCAAGGACTATATCGTGCTTTCGCTTCAAATACAATGACCGTAAGTGTCGCCAACAAAATATGGAGCACGATCAAATGCAAAGTCCGTCAGTGTCATCAACAAAATATGGAGACGATCGTGAGCTAGATACCGCTGTACTATTGTATATGCTTATTTTCTTAGTGGCCGATTGCGTGTGTGGTGTGGTGGGCACATCATTTCTAGTTGTGGTGGGTCAACATGAAGACGCATGGGTCGGTTCCATCCCACGCCACATATAGGTTGAACGAGACGTGTTATACGGAGACCCATGTGGAGGACTCGACGACAACACGGTTACCAGAGTCATGGAGGACTCTATCCCCACCGGTGATAAGCCGACTATATATGATTTGTAACCCTAGGCCCTTAGTATGTTATACAAGCTTGGGGACTAGTTCGTCGATAGTATACACACACACACAATGCCTGGTATTCACGTACTTTGTACACACCCCTATCACTAATATACAGTACTGGAGTAGGCTCTTTCTTCAATTGCAAGGGTCCGATCCAAACTAGGGTAAAACATTGCCTCAGATACCATCCAGCCTAATAGCCAGGATATCAATCGAATGATATGATGAAATCATATCTGCCAACTACTATTAGAGAGGTGTGTCGGGGGGCAATGTGTAGAGAGGCCTAAAGATAATGTGCGTAAGGGAGACACGTAGGCACATATATGTGCGTATAGAGGGCTAGTAGAGACCGTGCATGTGTATATATGCATGTGAGAGAAATAGTGTTTTCCAACTGAGATTAGTGAAAAGAGTGGTACATAGTAGTCAGAAAGAGAGAGAGAGAGAGAGAAACAGAGAGAGCATGTGTGTGAGACACCCCGACACCCTGAGAGAGATTGTGAGCATGTGTGAAAGAGAAATGTTGATGCATATAAAGTGTGTGCACTTATGTTAGATAGAGAGATATATAACGCGTTTGTGAGAACGGGCGAGGCATAGTGCATCTACGTAAAAGGCGGTTCTACGATTAAATTAAAATATAAATTGCATTATTATTTTGGATGAGATCATGAATTTTGCAAAATTGCGATGGACTAAGATCGGTCTATCGACACCCATACTCTATTGAATTCTAGCATGTGCATGCGTTTATTTCATATTATCGATCCATAGAGTGAGACCGGTTTGAAATACAGGCAATGGATGCTTTTGCAATTCATATATAAACATTAATTAGTGCACTCCATGTTGTTAGTGTGAAGCACTTTATACATTTGTCACTTGCATGGATACATTCCAAATTGCTAGCTACGAAATAAAATACATATCGAATTCAACATAAAGGGGGTTTCGAAGATTCGAATTCATTGGAAGTGCATTCATCTATTTGAACCCGAGATAATGGCATTTGTAAATCAGATGTAAAAGGGGTCATCAATCTTTGTTGTGAGTTTGAACATGCTATATATATTCATACGCATATCTAACTTTTTTTTGCAACCAAGGAGATTATACCTGGAACCATGCATGAACTGAGGTAAGTTGCATATTTTTTAATATATACTCGTGTACAATGTATATTAAAATGTACCCCCTCCATTCCAAAATAATCGTAGCTTTAGGATTTTCAAGAGTAAAGATTTGTGAAGTATGAAAAATCCTGAAAGTTCAATTCAAGAGAACCGAAAACGTTAATGCTTCTGCTCCCAAATATTGAACGAAGTGCCAAATAGGCCTCTGGTCACCCGAAACCGCGCGAGACTAATGTTTTGGTGGTAGGAAATTACTGTCCTGACTCTGGCCCGTGTAACCTATCGGCTCGATGTCCAAAGGTCTAAACCGGGGTAGGTTTGTAACTTCACCAAGACGCTAGTCTCAACCGCCTCCGAGAAGCATTCATACGCCGTGGGCGCCTAAACACCCATGCGCCGGTCAAATCTATCCCGCCCACATTTGGGACACCGACATGAAATGTCCTACCCCAACCCGCAATATGTCCGAATTTTAGATGGGGCAAAGTTTGTAACTTTCCCAAATTTCAAACAAGCGCCTCAAACCAAACATTGTTCCCCTTAGTTCCCCGCCTCCCTCCGCTTCCCCATTCATACTCCGTGGGCGCAAAACGCCTCTCCACCACCCGCCAAACCCCAGCCTCCTCCGTCCTCCACCCCATAGCGCCAATCCACCGCCTCCTCCATCACGCCGGAGCGGTACCCCGACGCCGCCGTCCAACGCAACCGCAACCGCAACGCCTCAAGGACTTAGCAGTGAAGCCGAGGCAGAGCTGCCTCCACGACGCCGACGCCGACGTGTGCCGCATGCAGAACCACTCCGACCACGCCGCCCCACGCTTCACCGCTGCGGCTCCACTGTTGCAACCGCCCACCGCACCGAGCTGTTCCCCACGCCGCCGCTCGCTGCCTCGGATCTTCTTCCCTGCCGCCGACAGACGGCCACCGCACCGCACTCAACAACTTGGCCATGGGTTCGCCCAAGGCTGCACTGTCCTCCACAACTTCTGGTTTCGCGAACAACAAGATCGCCGGAAAATGTAGGAGGACACAAGATCGCCAGCAGTAAAGAGGTACTCCTCTTCCCTTATTCGCAAATCTTACATCTCCGCCACACCGTATTCATCCCATGAAAGAAACTAGTTGAGCGCTTCATCTGCATCTTCTTCGTGATACTAAATGCACAAGGTTTCTCCCTTTACTATTTCACCTTTGCTAGAGGTCAAGAGTCCGCCTGGATTTCAATTCAGGTCAATCGAACCGCAATTAAAGAAGCAGCACCCGCTTAGGCGCTGGAGCACCTAGTCCGCTGTTTCGGGAAGCGGCGATCGGTGTCTATCATAGGGGTGTGGGGCGCAGGAGCTGCTTGCGCCGATCCGAGGTCGGCGGGCTTGAATGGATGGCCGGGGGGGGGCGGTGCCAAGCACGATGGTGCGGTGAGGTCGAGGGAGGGCGCAGTGGGAGGAATATGGGCGGTTGTCGCTGGCATTTCGAGGAAGATCGTCAACACCGACCGGCTGGAGGTAGATGAAGGCGATCTGCCTGCTTTTGTACATCGGGCGGTGCAGAAAAAATGGACTGACCTATTTGCTTTCAAATGATCGTTATTTTCATAGAATCTGTAGTAATTGAGTGTGCCATGCATGTTGTAGAGCTATCATATGTCTCCCATCATTTATTTCTCACCGACCTGCTATCTCGCTACCTTTACACTATACTAATTGTGCACACACTTCACCCATACTCACACTATTGTTTTTATGCATGGGTATTTCAGACTCGACGCAGTGTTGATGAATGCGAAAAGAAAAGATGAAGTCGCCCGGTGTAATTCAAGATAAGCACTAAGCATTTCAGCGCCTAAAGGGTGCAAAGGTCAAGAGTTGGAGACAAGAACATAGCTCTGCAGCTTGATGATATCAATTGCTCAGAAGCGACCCGACCTCGACGGTCAAGCCTCGTGTTTCTATGCCATCCTCGGATCAGTATGTGGCACACACAAGACATCAATGTATATATCAAAGTGCAATCACATGCATAAATAACGAAACTGATATATACCTCATAATACTCAGCCGAAACAATCAAACGGGTGTGGAGTCCCATCAACGCCATCGGCAGGTTGAGTGTAGACCGTAACCCTGATCGTAACTCTTACTCGTCGAGGAAAATATCTGCAACATGATACGCTGCAGCCGTGTAGGTCAGTACATTGAATGTACCGCAAGATCACAACATGAATAAACAGATGGTAAAACTATACTATATGCAATTTGGCTTTGTGGCTCAGATTCGAGTTTTATTTATGTAAAAGCTGATTTTGTTTTCCCTACATCAAAGGAATAGAATGAAGTCTGTACTAAGGAGTTTTCTATCATGACATGGTTCCGCCAACCGATGTCTCATAACCCAAAATCATCATAAGTTGCCCATAATTATGTTATCAGTCCGTGTTGAGAGTTCCGAGATAGATCCAAGTCCAGATGCTCAAATTGTCCGTGAATCGGGACACGGCTAATCGATTAGGTTATAACCTCTGCAGAGGTTTGTACACTTTACCCGCAAGATTCGATCCTCTCTTTACGCTCTCGCACTTCAGAGTGTTTGAGAACAAGATGACCAAACATGGTCTTCCAAAGAGTTCCTCCGACCACCGTCCGTACCCATCCAATCCTACCGTAGTTCTACATCTGCTAGCACCGCCCCAGCCAGAGTCACAACTAAGGTCAACCAAGCCGAGCCCATAATGACTTGCGGTTGCACGGGTAAGCTTCCGGCATGAAGTATTCTTCCGTCTCTTTGAGTCTGGGTGAAGCTTTCGCAAGATGTCATGGCGCTTCTCCATGCATCCCGCCAACCACTGGTTTCTCCAGGTGCCGCCAACCGCCCTTCACCCAAAGAGTGTGTATTGAATTCTTGTCTCGAGTCTTGAAGTCTTGAGGTCTTGAAGATGCAGTCCTTGCAGATTCCATCATGGAGTTGTCGCCATTGACGCCGAATCCTCCATTCTCACACCACTCCCGAGTACTCATACCAAACCCCGCCTACTATAGCGTAGCATTAAAATAAATAACGCCCCGGCTTGGTAACAGGGTGATGGGTTCCTACCTCATGCATACTACTCAACTACAAGGATTCAATAACACTCTTGAGGGGTGGTTGCAAGGATGCCACTAAATGCAATAAAACATAGGTATGAAAGCAATGATCAAAGTGAACTTGCCTTGTTGACGATCTTCAAAACTAGGGTTTCAGAGTAGCAATCTTCGCACCGGAAATTCTACCGAGGCAAACAATAACTATAATAAGCACATAGCATAACATCACTTAACACAATAACATAACAAAGTAACACACCAAAACCAACAAAAGCAAAACCCAAAGGAAAACTTAAAGAAAAACAACTCAAAGTTTTCCTACTTCAAATAACAACAAAAAATAGTTTTATATAACAAAATTTTCTTAACATCACCTAATCATGTTTTTATGTTAACTAAACAGAAAATATTTCATTAAGCAACTAGGAGCAAAAAGAATTAAATAAAAATCTATTTTTAAACTCCCGGAATAAGCAAAACAAGCTTTAATTCAAATCTGATCTAACTCAATTTTTATAAATCCAAACATAGACAAATTATATATTTTTGGAAACTACAAGAAAATTGTGATCTAACGCAAAAAGAATCAGCATCATTGGACTTCTAGATCAAAAGTTATAAGCTAAACAAGAACGGAACTAAATCTGTTACGGAAATAAATCTGAAAACGAAAACGGAGTTACCTGTACGTGAGGCAGAGATGGCAGGAGGGAGACGGCGATGTGGAGGGCTGCTCGGCGAGGGGGCGAGGTCGCCAAGGAGGGTGGGGTGGCGGAGGAGGGGTCGACGCTTGGGGAGGTGGCGCTGGGCGATGGGGAGGTTCCAGGAGAGCTCCTGGTGAACGTTTCTAGGCAGGAAAAGGAGGACGGTGGCGAGAAGGCTACGGGCAGGAGGGGTGGTGATGGGAAAATGGAACGAGGAGGGGAGGGGTTTATAGGCGGTCTCGGGAGGCGCTGGGATGGAAAGACGAGGGAGATCGGGAAGGTGGAGATTTCTGTCTCCATGGACATGGAAAGCTTCAGAACGTGAGAGGAAACAGAGGAAGGAGATGATCTCTTGTCGGGCTAGAATAGGAAAGTGCTTAATGGGCCAGCAGGTTTTTCCTAATAAAACGATTCCATTCCTATTTTTAAAATTAGGAAACTAAAGCAATAAAAAGGAAATCAAATCAATTCGAATAAAGAGTTTTATATACTAAAATTATCAGAAAAATAAAATGTAGATGATGAGCATTATTCCACGGCCAAAATAAAACCTAAAAAAATGTTTTTCAGAAAATCCCTAAAGGCTTTATTTCTTTTTGCAAATAATTTTAAATAAAAACTTTGGTTTTTCTTGGCTCAATATTTTCAAAATGCCCCTGATTTTGGAGGGTCATTTTCCTCCGCTCTTTCTTGCTTGCAAGAATTTATTTTCGGGTATTTCTCGGGAAGAAAAATAGAGAAGCAAGTGCAAATATTTGAAAGAATTAAATTGCAAAACTCCGCTCAAATTCTTTATAGTTGAAGAAGTCATGTCATCTTCTCTCATTGATTTTAATAGGATGAATTTGAATTTACGGAGAAGGGAAAGTCATTTTATTCCTCTCTTTCAAAAGTTTTTGAAAAGGTTCAAATTTCACTCAAGTTTAATTCACTCAAGCAAACAAACAAACAATTCAATTAATTATATTAACGTTCCAAAATTTGGGATGTTACAAACCTACCACACTTAAAATGAATCTCGTCCTCGAGATTCGAAGAGGCTAGCAAGAAAAGGTTAGGGGTTGGGGGTCTGCTTGCAAACGTTTGGTCAGAAAGGTCAGGGGTGCTACCACACTTAAAAACAAGGTTACGGTCCCAATAAACTCAGATACTTCCTCTAGAGTGTTGACAATGCATGTCTCTTCACCTATCTTAAAATAGCTCCTCTGTCAGAAGCATAGAGTTTTCCTCAGAATCTTGGGTCGGTTCGTCAAAGTTGAAAATTTGTCCGGGACTGGATCTTCTTAGCTGATAGGCTCGTGTCCATTCTAGACAACTTTCGAAATACTCATGGTGGTCTACAATTTATGGTTTCTCCTGCAGAAAACGGTCTAGGTGGAACCTCACCGTATAGCCTACGATTGGCATCAGTTGCCTGTAAAGGGTTCCATCGTACTACCATTCTATGGTTTTATGGCTTGTCGCGTCGACACTCTTCTAAGGTTTTCAAGTCTCTCGATTTTCCATCAACATATGATAGTTCATGATAGAAGTCTTCGTATGGGGCCAATCCATCCCGCATTTGAATAATTACCACATACGTAAATATCGAATCACGTATTCTAACACTTGGGCATTCTCACAAGCATTACAGAAATTTCTCTTGTTCCCTAACTGGTTTCGAGTAAATCCATGGTTTCGCAAGCCAAACAAAACATCTATCGTTACTTCACCACTCTTAGGTTTTTATGTAACCTCCTACTAACGTATGCTGATTTGATCACCGCTTCTTCCAAGTGTATTCCTTTATCCAAGGTTACAACTGTTCCTTCTCAAAATCTCGGGCCGTGGGTTATGGCCCACTTCAACACTAGTGCAGCTTTAAATCATCCTTGAGTAACTCTCTTGTTACACCTCCTTTGAATCCAGTAGTATACCATCATATCAAAACAAAACTCCAACTTATTTTGTTCAGCTTCCTTCTATGGACCGTCATGAATAACACATTTCTTTCTTCATTGATCTTGTGGCTTTACAGAGTACTATGACCAAAAGAATGCACAAGTTTATCCATAAAATCTCATTATTTTCATATCAATCTTTCATTACATCCTTAACCATTTTCAGAATTCAAATTCCAAAAGTACTTTGTTACAAATGCTGCCACCCACATGATTTGGTATGGTGGGGCATTACTTCCAACTTTATTCATTTATCCTCCTCGAGGATTCTTCATCCCATCGAAGTGTGCGACATGAGCCTTGAAATCTTCAATCTTCTTTTTCATCATGGTGGTCTTGAGCTTCTCCTTCATCATCTCTGCATGCACTTCGCTTAGGTATTCCTGAGTATAACGGAGTCTTGCTTCAAGTATTTCTCGATCCGGCGATGGCTTCCATGGCTGCTTCACTAACAGCGTCGAAGAAAGTTGCTTGTGGCACACGTGAGATGAAAAGTAATGCCCCATCCTCTTTGGGAAAACTCCTTTCAAACGGTGGAGGTGTACCTCCACATACCAAAGTTCCACTCCCTTTGCATGAAGGGTAGCCTTTGTAGACCGTGCATCTCCTTCAAGGTGAATATGCTTCATCATGTCCTTCAGATCTTCGGTAATCATGATCACTTGTCGTGGTCATGATGGTTTCCGGACCTTTAAGGAAAGACTCAGAAGGGTCGTCATCTGCAGTTGTATAACAAAAGTGGTGCTCGTAATGAGGTACATATCTCCTGGGCACACATTCATATCATCCAAACAAAACTTCAAACTCAATTCCAATTTCCTGTTTATGCATCACAACTCACTTTCTTCCATGTTCATCCAGAATATTAATTTCCAAGATAAAATATGACAACTCCTTAAAGCTTTTCAGCATGTGACATTACAACTTTATTGAGTCATGAACTATTACAAACTCTGAGAAATCTATTACATAACTCAACTCATTGAGCTCATGAAAAGGAAATTGCTTTCTACTACTCTTATTATCCATATCAAAATCCCAACTACTCAACTCCAGCTTTCATCTTGTCGGGACATTTAATAGCATAATGTCCTGCCTCCTTGCAGCGAAAACAAATGACTTCCGACATGTCTCGGGGCTTCTTTGTGATTATGCGGGCTCCTTGGATTCTTGGCTTCTTTTCTGGACATTTACTAGCGTAATGACCTAAATCCTTGCACCTGTAACAAGTGATATGACTTAGGTCCTTCTCTGCAAAAATTGCGTTGTTCTCGGGTTGCCTTCCTTTTCTCTTCCTGGATTTCTCTGTAATGATCGAGTTTCTATCTCCGAGGGTCAAACTTCACTTCTGCTGTCGGAAATATCCTGGATACTCCTTTCTTTCTTTGGTGCAACATCGTGAAAATGTCCTTCTTCTCCACATGAATAGCGTGCATTGAGTAAAATCTGTTCAGACCTTCTCCATCCAGGTCTTCAACACTTTCACCATTCTTGGTTCTTCTAGATCTTCCTTGAGGGCTTCTTTCATTCCATCTTCCCGGTTCGAATAGTTTGTTGCACCGTGGAGTAAATGTGACACTGCGGGTAGTGGGTGGTTCCTTCACACAAGAAGCAAGTCACACCGCTAGTTGGGCATTCCTCACTGGGTGTTTCTCCTCACAATGAGGGCATCCATCTTTGTGTTCCTCCCGGTGTGTCCTATTTCTCCGCAAATCTTGCAGCACAAGGTTTCTTCTTCGGTTATCATGGTGCTTCCGGATAAGAGGTGATCTCATCGTGGTCTTCTTGAATTCCTCCCAAGTTCTTGCTCCTTTAAATCCTTGTATGGCTTGATGCATTCTCCACCAGGTTGCAGCACTTTCGTAAAGTATTGAAGAGCATATTGAACCTCATACTTCCTTGAAACCAAATTGCTCCCAAGTGATTTTCCATGTTCTGCATCCATAGCTCGCCTCGGGCTGAGTCTTCGGTCCGAGAATATCAGTCCAACTTCATTCATCATCTATGGGGTTCAAGGGTTTTAGGGTGAGATGAGAGAGGTGGGGAGGATATACACACAATACAACCAATAGTTTTGAAGAAACAAGTTTTATTTTGGGGCTGTCGGAAAACATCAAACAAATGACAGCTCACAAATCATCGCATCTAACGAGGTGTATAGCAGGGTTTGGTCTTCTAAAGGTCAATAATTCTTCAGATCCTTCAAGTCTTGAGTCTTCAACTGTTGTAGATTCTAATGGAGAAATCCTCTTTACTCAAGGGGTCATCAGTTCTCCGATATCAAATCCTTCTTGAGCGCCTTCATTGATCCTCCGGTGATCAAAGGATAAGGGTATATTCTAACTATTTGAGGTGAGAGGGTCTATTTGATATAATCGAAAAGACGAGAAGTAAAGGATCCTTTTGAAAATAAAGTTTTAGAGATTTCCTGTCCTAGGGCTTTCCGATTTCTAGGGTCACATCCTACACCAACATGTGCTCGATACCATATTCAGAAGCGACCGACCTCGAGACGGTCAAGCCTCGTGTTTCTATGCCATCCTCGGATCAGTATGTTTGCACACACAAGACATCAATGTATATATCAAAGTGCAATCACATGCATAAATAACGAAACTGATATATACCTCATAATACTCAGCGGAAACAATCAAACGGGTGTGGAGTCCCATCAACGCCATCGGCAGGTTGAGTGTAGACCGTAACCCAGATCGTAACTCTTACTGTCGAGGAAAATATCTGCAACATGATACGTTGCAGCCGTGTAGGTCAGTACATTGAATGTACCGCAAGATCACAACATGAATAAACAGATGGTAAAACTATACTATATGCAATTTGGCTTTGTGGCTCAGATTCGAGTTTTATTTGCGTAAAAGCTGATTTTGTTTTCCCTACATCAAAGGAATAGAATGAAGTCTGTACTAAGGAGTTTTCTATCATGACATGGTTCCGCCAACCGATGTCTCATAACCCAAAATCATCATAAGTTGCCCATAATTATGTTATCATCCGTGTTGAGAGTTCCGAGATAGATCCAAGTCCAGATGCTCAAATTGTCCGTAATCGGGACACGGCTAATCGATTAGGTTATAACCCTCGCAGAGGTTTGTACACTTTACCCGCAAGATTCGATCCTCTCTTTACGTTCTCGCACTTCAGAGTGTTTGAGAACAAGATGACCAAACATGGTCTTCCAAAGAGTTCCTCCGACCACCGTCTGCACCCATCCAATCCTACCGTAGTTCTACATCTGCTAGCACCGCCCCAGCCAGAGTCACAACTAAGGTCAACCAAGCCAGAGCCCATAATGACTTGCGGTTGCACGGGTAAGCTTCCGGCATGAAGTATTCTTCCGTCTCTTTGAGTCTGGGTGAAGCTTTCCGCAAGATGTCATGGCGCTTCTCCATGCATCCCGCCAACCACTGGTTTCTCCAGGTGCCCACAACCGCCCTTCACCCAAAGAGTGTGTATTGAATTCTTGTCTCGAGTCTTGAAGTCTTGAGGTCTTGAAGATGCAGTCCTTGCAGATTCCATCATGGAGTTGTCGCCATTGACGCCGAATCCTCCATTCTCACACCACTCCCGAGTACTCATACCAAACCCCGCCTACTATAGCGTAGCATTAAAATAAATAACGCCCCGGCTTGGTAACAGGGTGATGGGTTCCTACCTCATGCATACTACTCAACTACAAGGATTCAATAACACTCTGAGGGGTGGTTGCAAGGATGCCACTAAATGCAATAAAACATAGGTATGAAAGCAATGATCAAAGTGAACTTGCCTTGTTGACGATCTTCAAAACTAGGGTTTCAGAGTAGCAATCTTCGCACTCGGAAATTCTACCGAGGCAAACAATAACTATAATAAGCACATAGCATAACATCACTTAACACAATAACATAACAAAGTAACACACCAAAACCAACAAAAGCAAAACCCAAAGGGAAAACTTAAAGAAAAACAACTCAAAGTTTTCCTACTTCAAATAACAACAAAAAATAGTTTTATATAACAAAATTTTCTTAACATCACCTAATCATGTTTTTATGTTAACTAAACAGAAAATATTTCATTAAGCAACTAGGAGCAAAAAGAATTAAATAAAAATCTATTTTAAACTCCCGAATAAGCAAAACAAGCTTTAATTCAAATCTGATCTAACTCAATTTTTATAAATCCAAACATAGACAAATTATATATTTTGGAAACTACAAGAAAATTGTGATCTAATGCAAAAGAATCAGCATCATTGGACTTCTAGATCAAAAGTTATAAGCTAAACAAGAACGGAACTAAATCTGTTACGGAAATAAATCTGAAAACGAAAACGGAGTTACCTGACGTGAGGCAGAGATGGCAGGAGGGAGACGGCGATGTGGAGGGCTGCTCGGCGAGGGGGCGAGGTCGCCGGGCGAGGTGGGGTGGCGGAGGAGGGGTCGACGCTGGGGAGGTGGCGCTGGGCGATGGGGAGGTTCCAGGAGAGCTCCCGTGAACGCTTCTAGGCAGGAAAAGGAGGACGGTGGCGAGAAGGCTACGGGCAGGGGGGGCGTGGTGATGGGAAAATGGAACGAGGAGGGGAGGGGTTTTATAGGCGGTCTCGGGAGGCGCTGGGATGGAAAGACGAGGGAGATCGAAGGTGGAGATTTCTGTCTCCATGGACATGGAAAGCTTCAGAACGTGAGAGGAAACAGAGGAAGGAGATGATCTCTTGTCGGGCTAGAATAGGAAAGTGCTTAATGGGCCAGCAGGTTTTTCCTAATAAAACGATTCCATTCCTATTTTTAAAATTAGGAAACTAAAGCAATAAAAAGGAAATCAAATCAATTCGAATAAAGAGTTTTTATATACTAAAATTATCAGAAAAATAAAATGTAGATGATGAGCATTATTCCACGGCCAAAATAAAACCTAAAAAATGTTTTTCAGAAAATCCCTAAAGGCTTTATTTCTTTTTGCAAATAATTTTAAATAAAAACTTTGGTTTTTCTTGGCTCAATATTTTCAAAATGCCCTGATTTTGGAGGGTCATTTTCCTCCGCTCTTTCTTGCTTGCAAGAATTTATTTTCGGGTATTTCTCGGGAAGAAAAATAGAGAAGCAAGTGCAAATATTTGAAAGAATTAAATTGCAAAACTCCGCTCAAATTCTTTATAGTTGAAGAAGTCATGTCATCTTCTCTCATTGATTTTAATAGGATGAATTTGAATTTACGGAGAAGGGAAAGTCATTTTATTCCTCTCTTTCAAAAGTTTTTGAAAAGGTTCAAATTTCACTCAAGTTTAATTCACTCAAGCAAACAAACAAACAATTCAATTAATTATATTAACGTTCCAAAATTTGGGATGTTACATTGCCACACACAACCATCCCAGGTGCTTGCTTTAACTTCGCGTTGTCAAATGTGGTTGCATGTTGCATATGGTGTCTAGCTTGTATTGCTTCCAATTTGGTTAAATTGCATCTGCTTACTTTACACATTATACCTTTGATAATGACATGCCTTCCTGTTTTTGATACATACTACATATGTCTATTAACCATGTTAGTACATCAAACTAATGCTCTTTGTATCCTCGTCAATCACTTATGATGAGACAGTCACCCGGTGGGTTCTTGTGAGACGCCTACTCGCTTAAAGAGTGCAAGGTCATCCTCCCACATGATTCTCAAGAAACAGCAAGGCTAAATGAAGATAGTCAACGAGCTCTCTAGTTGATCACATAATTACCCCACATCACCATCGCAGGTGCTTGCTCTTACTTGGCAATGTGATATGTGGTTGCATGTTGCATATGGTGTCTACCTTGTAATGCTTCTAATCAGGGTAAATTGCATCTGCTTAGTTAACACATTATACCTGTGAATATGACATGCCTTCCGGTTTTTGGTACATACTACGTCTTTCTATTAACCATGTTCTTACATCAAACTACTTTTCTTGTGTATCCCTCATCAATGCTCTTAATTTGTTAAATTGCATCTCCTTAGCTTACACATTATACATGTGAATATGACACGCCTTCCTGTTTTTGGCACATACTACATCTGCCTATCACACCATGTTCTTACATCAAACTATTGTTCTTGTGTATCCTGCGTCTATCGCTTATGATGAGACAGTCACGCGCGTGGGTTAATATGAGACGCAATCCTCTTATAAAGAATGCAATTTCATCCTCTCCACATGATTCTCAAGAAACAGCAAGCCTAAATGAATATATTGAACATTGCTCTGTACCTGAAGACAGCACTTCCCCTACACCACTATCAAAGGTGCTTGCTCCAACTTCCCAGTGTGATATGTGGTTGCATGTTGCATACGGTGTCTAGCTTGTAATGCTTCTGATTAGGGTAAATTGCATCTGCTTAGTTTACACACTATACCTGTGAATATGACATGCCTTCCTATATTTGGTACACACTACATCTATGTGTTAACCTTGTTCTTACATCAAACTACCTCTCTTCTGTATCCTGCATCAATCACTTATAATGAGTCACCTTTATTCGTTGCATATTGCATATTATTTCTAGCCTGTTGCCATGTATTGCGTCTAATTTGGTCAAATACATTTGTTAGGGCACCCTTTTAATTTGGCAGAGTGATATTGGTTTCATCTTTCATATGGTTTCTAGCTTGCATCGATCCTAACAAGTTCAAGCACCTTGTGCTTAGTTTATAAAAGTGCAACTATCCCTAGGTGGTTTTGGTAATTCATAACAACATATAGCTCATTGAGCTAATGCTATTCCAAGACAAATATTTCAGGAAAGCTCAATGAATGGCATGCCATGGAAGATGAAAGTGGATCCCTCAAAATATCAAGGACAAAGGATTGGCTCAAGCTCAAAAGCTCAAGACTCTACATTTTACATTTTAGTGATCCAAGATCACATTGAGTCTATAGGAAAAGCCAATACTATCAAGGAGGGATGAGGTGTTGTTTAATGAGCCTTTTGCTTCATGTGCTTAATGATATGCTCCAAAACCCTCCACTACTTTCTCACATCCACATATGACCTAAACCTAAAGTCAAACTCGACCCTACCAATTCTTTCTATCCGGCGCCACCGAGTTCAGATGTCATAGTCACTGCCACAAACCCTAGGCAAATCGGTCTCACCGATAGGGATCTCGGTCTCACCGATAGGGATCTCGGTCTCACCGAGATGGGATTGTACTCTCTCTGTTTCCCTTCGTAACGTTTCGGTCTAACCGAAGTGAGCGATCGGTCCCACCGAGATTACAATGTAAACTCTCTGTTTTCCTTTTGTAACTTTTCGGTCTCACCGAAAGAGCAAATCGGTCCCACCGAGTTTACCTGACCAACTCCCTGGTTAGCTAATTACCAAATTTGGTCTCACCGAGTTTATGTAATCGGTCTCACCGAGATTACGTTATGCCCTAACCCTAACCATATCGGTCCTACGGAGTTGCATGTCAGTCCCACCGAAAATCGGTCCGACCGAGTTTGATGATTCGGTCCCACCGAGTTTGGTAAATTGTGTGTAACGGTTAGATTTTGTGTGGAGGCTATATATACCCCTCCACCTCCTCTTCATTCGTGGAGAGAGCCATCAGAGCAAACCTACACTTCTAGCATCCTATTTCTGAGAGAGAACCACCTACTCATGTGTTGAGGCCAAGATATTCCATTCCAACCATACGAATCTTGATCTCTAGCCTTCCCCAAGTTGCTTTCCACTCAAATCTTCTTTCCACCAGATCCAAATCCTATGAGAGAGAGTTGAGTGTTGGGGAGACTATCATTTGAAGCACAAGAGCAAGGAGTTCATCATCAACACACCATTTGTTACTTCTTGGAGAATGGTGTCTCCTAGATTGGCTAGGTGTCACTTGGGAGCCTCCGACAAGATTGTGGAGTTGAACCAAGGAGTTTGTAAGGGCAAGGAGATAGCCTACTTCGTGAAGATCTACCGCTAGTGAGGCAAGTCCTTCGTGGGCGACGGCCATGGTGGGATAGACAAGGTTGCTTCTTCGTGGACCCTTCGTGGGTGGAGCCCTCCGTGGACTTGCGCAACCGTTACCCTTCGTGGGTTGAAGTCTCCATCAATGTAGAGGTACGATAGCACCACCTATCAGAACCACGACAAAAACATCTGTGTCTCCAATTGTGTTTGAATCCTCCAAACCCTTCCCTTTACATTCTTGCAAGTTGCATGATTTATTTTCCGCTGCCTATATACTCTTTGCGTGCTTGCTTGAATTGCGTGAAGATTGCTTGACTTGCTTAAGATAGCTAAAATCTGCCAAAGTCTAAAATTGGGAAAAGGCATAGCTTTTAATTGGTCAAGTAGTCTAATCACCCCCCCCTCTAGACATACTTCAAGGTCCTACAAGTGGTATCAGAGCTTTGGTCTCCATTTGCTTTGATTTCCATAGCTTTTGGTGGTCATAGCCTTGGTTTCACAACCTAGGAGAGTATGGCATCTAGCGAGGGAAATTATCACCGTAGAGGTCCTTACTTTGATGGCACTAATTTTGCTAGTTGGAAGCATAAGATGAAAATGCATATTCTCGGACATAACCCCGCCGTTTGGGCTATTGTGTGTATTGGCCTGCAAGGTGAATTCTTTGATGGGAGAGAACCGAACCGTGAAGCTAGTGCGGAAGAGTTGAAGATGTTGCAATACAACGCCAAGCTTGTGATATCCTCTTTAATGGATTGTGCCTCAAGAATTCAACAAAATCAGCCGCCTTGAGAATGCAAAGGAAATTTGGGATACTTTGATTGATATGCATGAAGGTACCGACCGTCAAGGAATCCAAGTTGGATGTGCTCCAAAGTCAGCTTGACAAGTTCAAAATGAAGGATGGTGAAGGTGTCGCTGAAATGTACTCTAGCTTGCTCTTATCACAAATGAGATTGCCGGCTTAGGAAGTGAAGAGATGACCCATGATTCATCATCAAGAAGATCCTAAGAGCATTGGATGGAAAATATGATACCGTGTGCACATTGATCCAAATGATGTCAAATTACAAAGATCTCAAGCCAACGGAAGTCATTGGAAGAATTGTTGCTCATGAGATGTCACTCAAGGATAAGGAGGAACTTCACAACAAGTCAAGTGGTGCTTACAAAGCCTCATGTGAAGCCCCCACATCATCAAGTGAGAAACAAACCTTCAATGAAGAATTGAGCTTAATGGTGAAGAACTTCAACAAATTCTACAAGAGTAGAAGCAAAGAAGGAAGCTCCAAGTCAAGGTCCTACAATGACAAAAGATCTTCTAGTCGAGAGAGCAATTGCTACAATTGTGGGAGACCCGGACACTATTCCAATGAGTGTACGGCACCCTACAAAGGAAGAGAAGATTCTCCCAAGTGAAGAGAGGAATCACCACCAAGAGAGAGAAGGAGTTGAGATGATCGTTATGAACGAAGATCCTCACGGAGAAGCAACGATTCGGAAAGGAAGGACAAGTCATCAAAGAGCTACACAAAACGAAGACATCAAGCTCATGTTGGTGAATGGGTATCCGGCTCCGACTCCGACAATCACTCCGAGAGAAGCTATCACTCCGACTCCGAATACACTCAAGATGAAGGTGTTGCCGGTTTAGCACTTATGTCAACCAACTCCTACGACATATTTGAATCACCAAATGAAGGAATTGGAAGATGCTTCATGGCCAAAGGTCCTAAGGTAACACACCCCGAGTATGTTGATTTTAATAGTGATGAAGATGACTTGCTAGGTGATGATGATTTACTTATTGACAACTCTAGTGATGAATACTATGATGAAACGTCAATCAATCTTGCTAATCAAGATGAAAAGAATGACAATGATAAGGAGAAAATTGAGCGTCTAACTAAAGAACTAAACACTCTTAAGTTAGCTCATGAAACTATCTTTGAAGATCATCGAGAACTTTTAAGGGCTCATGAGAAGTTACGCTTTGAAAAGCTCAATCTTGAGCAAGAGCATGAGTTCCTAAAAGGGGGGATCTCACATCTAGGGGGAGCTTAACTCTAAGAATTGAGTCAAAGCAACTCTAATGATGTGAACACATAAATGCTTTATGTAAAAGTGGTAACCCCACTTCAGCTTAAACGATGAGTATGACCTATGATCAAATGTTCTCATTTGACTCCTAAGTCAATATACTCATATATAGATGACCTAGTCATCGCCAACTGTTTGATAGATGCTAGAATTGGCTGTGCATGCTTTGTCACATATTTCATTTGTCATTTTATTGTGTGAGCATGTTGGTTGCATATTTTACTCATTCGAGGACATCCACTTGTTGTTTTTGATTGATTGGTTTCTTTCTATTTGGCCAAGTGGATGGACAAGAATGCCTAAGAACCTTCTCTAGCTATCTATGCTTTTATCGTCTCAAACTCTATTCATGCTACATCACAAAATTTGATCAAGTCATATTCGAATCACTCTGTGTGAGGAGCACTCAGAGTCCCCGATTCTTCATAGACTTAAACTTCCAAAACTTCTTTGTGATTTTCGGTCTGACCGATTCCTCCATTTCGGTCATACCGAGATTACTAAGTCGATCTAGGTTTTCAATCTCGGTGCAACCGATTTTAACTTTTAGGTCACACCGAGTTGCTGTAACTGTTAACAGTTATGCATCTCGGTGCCACCGAGTTGTTCAACTCGGTCACACCGACAGTGTCGGGCTATATATACATACGGGCAAAACTTTGGAAAACTTTCTCCGAAACTTCTCGCCCGCGCACAGCTCGCTCTGCCTACCAGGTCTACATATCGTCGACTTCGTCGCCAGCCGCCTCCTGTCGCTGGCCTCCGCCGCCGTGAACGGAATTCTCCTCCGTCGTTGCCGCCGTAGAGAGTTCACCGCCGAACTAGGGTATGAACTCGATCAATGTGCTATTCTCGTCCAATTCTCAGCACATTGTGTTCGTAATGCATCTTGCCATGATTGAAACACTCCTATCCAGTCAAAACAATCTTTAGAATAGGTATGATTCAAAAATCTAGGGTTAGGTTTCCGCCGAAACCATCTCGGACCCACTGAGTTGAAAAACTCGGTCCCACCGATTTGGCTAACGCCATTGCACTTGTAAGTCTCGGTCTGACCGAGAATTACAAATCGGTGTGACCGATTTTAGAACTTTGTGAAACCCTAGCAGTCTTGGTGCCACCGAACTATGACTCGGTCTGACCGAGTTCACTAGTTCAGGTTCCAAAACTGCTTCGGTATCACCGAGTTTAAAAATCTGTAGATCTGAAATGCTTTCTGTGGAAAACTAAAACTAAGTGTTTTTGAATCATTCTTTTGCAAAAATCTCTGCATTTTGTGATGCTCACCCACTCTACCTCATCTATAACTATTCACATGGTCAGCAGTCAGTGTGAGCAGCATGTCAGACCAAAGTGACAGCCTTTAATAGGTCAAGAGCAGATTCACATGAGTGAGGGCACTAGTCCCTCTAGCAGCTCGAGATGAGGGGAGCGAAGCACTCCCGAGAATTTGACCAAGGCTGCCACAAGGACAAGGAAGAAGAAGACCTCGAGTCCGAGGATGAAGATTACGTGGCAGCTGAGGATGAGGCCAGGTCCAAGAAGAAAGTGCTCAAGAAGGAGTACAGCTGACAAAGAGTTAAGCCGGAATGATAATCGAAGGCCAGCAGGTAGACAACCTATGTCCAAAGCCAGATTCTCCACTCAACCTTCTTTGGAATCCCAACCCAAAGAACCTGCTGCTGCTAAAGGAAAGAAGAGGAAGGAAAGAGTCAAGAAGACCATGGCCAGAGTGATTGGGAAACCTTCTATGATGGAGGAAGAGGAAGAAGAAGAGGTTGCTGAGCCTGCACCCAAGGCACAAAAGCTGATGGGTGATCCCATAAAGTCAGGGGCTGTAACTTCAAAGCCCAAAGCTGCCCCCAAGCCCAAGAGTGCACCAAAGAGGAATACCAGGAGTATACCAAAGAATCGAGAAGAACAAGGCTCCAATGCCTAAAGTTGATCTTGAGGAAGATGAAGAAGGGCAGGTTCTAAGGAAGCTCAAACCCAAGATTCCAGACCACAATGATGCTCATCCTGTAGCTGAGAACATGAAGATCAGGAGAGATCAAGGGTTGAGGCTATGGAGAGAGTCTGATCCATATGCCACCAGGAGAAGGACTGCTGTAGATTACAGGTTCCACACCAAGGAGCAGCAGGACTTCTATGAGACTGGATAAGAAGCCCATAGTTTGTGATATGAGGTGGGTCTACTGGACCTACATTCAGGAGAATGAAGAACATTATCCTGGAGTGTATGACAGCTTCAGTGCGTGTGGAGTTGCAGACTTTGTTGGGCAGAAGCTCACAAATTGGAATGACGAAGACAATCTGCGCGCCGGACTCGTCGTCATTGAAGCCTGGTTCAGGGGCTACTGAGCGAGTCCTGGATTAGTGGGTGTCCGGATGGCCAGACTATAACCTTTGCCCGGACTCCTGGACTATGAAGATACAAGATTGAAGACTTCGTCCCGTGTCCGGATGGAACTTTCCTTAGCGTGGAAGGAAAGCTTGGCGATACGGATATGTAGATCTCCTCCCATTGTAACCGACTCTGTGTAACCCTAGCCCTCTCTGGTGTCTATATAAACCGGAGGGTTTTAGTCCGTAGGACGAACAATAATCATACCATAGGCTAGCTTCTAGGGTTTAGCCTCTCTGATCTCGTGGTAGATCTACTCTTGTACTACCCATATAATCAATATTAATCAAGCAGGAGTAGGGTTTTACCTCCATCGAGAGGGCCCGAACCTGGGTAAAAACATCGTGTCCCTTGTCTCCTATTACCATCCGCCTAGACGCACGCTTTGGGACCCCCTACCCGAGATCCGCCGGTTTTGACATCGACATTGGTGCTTTCATTGAGAGTTCCTCGTGTCGTCACCTTTAGGCCCGATGGCTCCTCCGATCATCAACAATGATGCGGTCCAGGTGAGACTTTTCTCCCGGACAGATCTTCAGATTCGGCGGCTTTGCAAGGCGGGTCAATTCGCTGGCCATCCGGAGCAGATCGAAGCTACGCCCGCCATCGTGTCAGATTTGGAAGTTTGAACTACACGGCTGACGTCCGCGGAGACTTGATCTTCGATGGGTTCGAGCCACAGCCGAGCGTGCCACACTGTTACGATGGGCATGATCTAGCTCTGCTGCCGAACAGTGCCCTGGAGGCCGCACCCGTGTCCGCTCCGACCCTTAGCTCGGAGCCGACTGTGCCAATCGAGGACGGGTGGCTGGACACTACCTCTGGGTCTGCAATCTCTACGGTGATCGAGCCGAACACCAGCCTTGTCCTCTGCGAAGCTCGTGACTCCAAGGTGCCGGACTCCTCTCCGGACTCCGAACCTTCCGCGCCGCGCCCGTGCCGATCGAATCCGATTGGGCGCCGATCATGGAGTTCGCCGCCGCGGACATCTTTCAGCACTCGCCCTTCGGCGACATTCTGAATTCACTAAAGTCTCTCTCTTTATCAGGAGAGCCCTGCCGGACTATGGTCAGCAAAGCTGGGATGCGGATGACGAAGAAATTCAAAGCCCACCCACCACCCACTTCGTAGCCACTGTCGATGATTTAACCGACATGCTCGACTTCAACTCCCAAGACATCGACGGTGTGGACGACGATGTAGGAGACGAACAGGAACCATCACCTATAGGGCACTGGACAACCACCTCATCTCACAATGTATACATGGTGGACACACCTAAAATAAACGATGACGAGGAACAAAGGGACGCAACGAGGGATTGTTTCTAAAAGGTCAAAGCGGGCGCGTAAGCGCGCCCAAACCCCACCTCGACAGAGACAACAGCCACTGAGACTCCAGCCATAGAGCAGGGCGAACCGGCGGACAACGAACATGCCAAAGAACCGTCCGAACAGGCAACTTGATAAACAAACCGAACAACCCGCCCCCGCGAAGATAACAGTCCGGACGACCTTACGCTGGACAAGTTGTCGGAGCATAAGAATCTCCACAAAGGCTCGCCATCGCTGCGTAGCCTGAAAAATCAGAAGCGGAAGCTCAAAACAGCGGAAGATGCACTCAGAATTAGATGGAGCAAAGTACTCAACACCGCAGACAAATACGGCGACAGTTGCCACACAAAGAGCTACCCGAGGCGAAAATTACTGCCGGAATTTTATGAGGAGGCCTTAGAGCCCCCGCAATTAAAAAATAATGAAGCCACCCGGTCGGGTAAACAACCCCATGGCCAACATAGAGCGGCAAACGGTGCCGCACACAAGCCGGCACGCAATCCGCACAAGGATTCTCATCAAAAAGATGGCCCAACCAGATCTATCTATGGGCCAAGAAAGCAAGCTTTAGTAAGCAATGCAACGCAACAAGTATCCGAACATCACGGCACACCCAAATATAGGGGTGCCGCACACCCCCTATGTTTCACCGATGAGGTGCTGGACCATGAATTTCCAGCGGATTCAAGCCCGTAAACATAGAGGCATATGATGTAACAATGCACAGAGTCGGATTGAGGATTATATCCTCCACATACACATGGCTAGAGGAGATGACCTCCATGCCCTAAAATACTTACCCTCAAGCTCAAAGGGCCAGCCGGCATTGGCTTAAAAGCCTTCCGAAAACACCATTGGTAGTTGGGAAGAGCTCGAGGATGCTTTTGGGCAAATTTTCAAGGGACCTATGTCCGACCTCCGATGTAGACGATTTAAGTCATAGAACTCAACAACCAGAGAGTCAGCCCGAAACTCGAACAGATTTCTTACTAAAAGAACCAGATAGTCGACCGTCCGGACGCCAAGCCTTAGCAGCTTTCAAACATAGCGCTCGAGATGAATGGCTCGCCATACACCTCGCCAAGAAAAGCCAAGAACAATGGCCGCATTAACAAGCCTCATGACCCGCTTTTGCTAGGAGAGAATAGCTGGTTGGCAAGATGCGTACCAGCAACCCAAGTACATCCGGGTTAGGGATGGAAACGGAAACCGCGAAGCAGCAAGGACCAGCGCCGACCAAGGGAAACAGTCAAGAGCACGGCGATCAACGCCGGATTCAAAAGCTCTCAAGAGAATCGAAAAAGCTGCCCTCAAGGATAACAGGACGAGCTATCTAACCTAAACAAAATCTTGGACAAGATATGCCAGATCCACAAGACTCGGGAAGCACGCAAACCATACTCACAGAGATTGTTGGGTCTTCAAGCAATCCGGCAAACTCAACGCTGAACACAAGGGGCTCGACACACCAAGCGAGGACGATGACGAACCCCACAAGCAGAGCACCGGAAAACAAAAGAATTTCCCACAAGAAGTCAAAACAGTAAACTCACTTCACGTGACAAAAGGGAAAAACAGAGTGGCGCTATAGAGATACGCGCCATACGGCCTATCCCAGAGGAGTCCCGCCATTGGTTGATTAAACCAATCACCTTCGACCATCAGGATTACTCTAGAAGTATCCGGAACGCAGGCTGGACTGCCTTGATATTAGATCCGATAATTGACGGACTCCACTTTACACAAGTCCTAATGGATGGCGGCAGTGATCTAAACCTGCTATATTAGGGCACAATCCGCAAAATGGGGATAGACCCAACAAAAATTCGCCATAGCAACACTTCCTTTCAAGGGGTAACGCCAGGCCCAAATGCCCATTGTACGGGTTCTCTCCTGCTAGAAGTTATGTTCGGCTCCCCCGACAACTTCCGCCGTGAAAAGCTAACCTTCCACATCGCCCCATTTACAAGTAGCTATCAAGCACTATCGGGCCGAAGCTTTACCGCTTTAACGCAATACCGCATTATGCATCTCTTACGCTTAAAATGCCCGGTCCGCGAGGCATCATCTCATTAAAGGGAAATATCGAGTGTTCCTCGAGCGCGGAAGACTGTGCGACTGCCTTGACAGCCACACACTAAATCGGCTTCACTAGTCAAAGCACCTAAACAGGTCGTTCCGACCTCGGACATGGCTAGACGAGTCCGGCGTAAACATACAAGGGCTTACTAGCCGCCTACCCCAGTACAAGGGGCTCCGCGCATGTACAACAAGAGACAATAAAGCTCAATTTCACCCATTTTTTGAATTATACTTTGTTTATTTAATATAACATACATTTTCGCACGGTCTTTTTCAACTAAGTTCCTCTCTTTTACAGATGAACACCGTGCTACACCCGCCCGAGATACGGCACAACGGAGATCTGGCGCAGACGCAAGAGGGACCCGCTCCAAGGATTCTTTTAGATTAAGACCTCGTAAACCTTTTTCACTGTCTCTTGTTGATACACATCCCCGGTTTTTGGTATAACCGAGGAGGAGGCTGGCGTCTTGGCATGTGGCCACGCTGAATTTTTGCGTGCACTGGACACCAGGGCTTATTACCAAGGGCGTTGTTCAACCCGTTTTCATAAAGACCGAATACCTTAGGGAGTGTTCGCGTCATGAAGTTTGGCCTTATATGCATCAGCTCGAATCATGTCTTTGGTAAAATGTTGGGTTTGCCCGGCTCTCGTGTTTTGCTGCCTTAAGTTCCGCTCTATCGGCTAAGGCGGCACCGGAGAACTACCGTGATTGTGCCTCGTTCGCCAAAGCGAGCACCTCAAGAGAGAAAGCGAAAACTGCCTGTCATGATATAGCGTGAGACTGGTTAACCACTGATGACCCGTCGGAATCTTTAGGATTCCTCCAAGATAACGAAGGGCGTTTCGGCCAGGCACACACGCCGCACCGAATTGGTGAGCGCGGTGCCCCTAGGGGCTATATAGTAGCCCAGTGTCAAACTCCTATGGCTAAGTGAAAGTGATAAAGCATTATAGTCCGGTTGCCTAGTTCACTGCGCTATCACCTCCTTAAAAGGACCAAGACGTTGGATCAAGTGTGAAAATGCGCTTTGCGAACACCCCGCATTATATGCGAGGCGGTTGAAGCCAAGACTGCCATCTTTCAAAGTTATATACACATATACATTAACGGCCGCATGGAGGTATTTTAATTTTGAAGGCACAAGTATAAAAAGCTTTTATATTCCCTCAAAACATTGTTTTACAATAATACATGTTATTCAACATAATATCCTTCGAGCACTGCGCCTCTATTAAACGAGCGCCTGCAGAACTTCACGAAAATAGTGCTCGGCGGTACTCGGCTCCCGTCCGAATCTTGGGATGCAACAGCGATGGCATTCATCTCCGCCCAAAGATGTTTTGACACGGCAAGAGCCATCCGCGCACCTCTATGCACGCCGACCTCTTCATTGCATTGATATGCGGCACCGCACCAAGGAACTGCTGCACCAAGCTAAAATAACTCTTCGGCTCGGGCCTTTCCGGCCACAGATGACTCACGACATACTTCATGGCGAGTCCGGATAACCTATTCAGCTCCGCCCATGCGGCAAAACGATCAGTTAATGGAAGTGGACGCCCTGGATTGTGGAACTGCGACCAAAAAAGCTTTTCCACTTCGTGATCCTTTTGATCTCGGGAGTATCCGCCGCACTCCACAGCCGGTCCGACGGAGCATATTTAGGATCCCCGAACTTCATCCGCAGCATAAAGGGCTTTCCAGCCGCGATATCTCCAGCCTGACGTAGCTCCTCCTTCATAGCTCTCATCGCAGAGCGAGTATCCTTGGCCTCGAATGTGGCCTTCTCCAGGTCCTTCTGTTCCGCCCGATCTTCTTTTTCAAGAAGCTTGCAGCGGTTGGCAGCATTTTTCAACCTCACAGCCATCTCGGCCATTTCCTTCTTGCTTTGGCAGTGAGCAGCCTGTTCGGCTTTCAGCTCTTCAGCCGCCTTTAAGGCAGCCGCATTGCTTTTCCTGGCCTGCTCCTTGACTCGGGCAAGTTCCGCCCGAAGGTTCTCCATGCAGCGGCACCATCTGCATCAAGCACACATGTTGTAAGATACGGGCATCAAGCTCCTCTTACCAGGTGTCTTCGGAGAAATTACATACCTTGTGCCTCATCAAGCCGCTTGTTGACAAGCGCGATGTTGGCATCTGCCACGTCAAGTTGCTGCTTTAGCTCGGCAAATTCATCAGTCCGGCTAGCCACCGAACACTTCGCCACCTACATACGAAGGGCGACATATTATACCTGGGATTATGATCCTTGGCGCGCCGTCATTTTTGACAACGCACCGAGTCTCAGGGGCTACTATCTACACAGGGCGCATCTTATATATGCGGAACTGTCAAAAGGTACATCATTTCGTGTACCTCAAAACCTGTCAATAAACTCCTGATGGCCTCGTACAACCCGCTCTCCGCGGATGAAATCCTTTCAATCACCGTACCCATCAACGCATGGTGTTCTTCTGAGATAGACGCTCACCCGAGCAGATCCTTCAGCTCCTCCGACCGTGCACCGACGGTGCCGGACTCGTCCGATGGCCTTTTTCGAAGGCCGGACGTGGAGGACCTTGGGGGGCCATACTATTGCCTTCCGGCCCTGCCGGATTCGGAGAAATCCTCCGTGACGACACCTCAGGGTCGCCCGCCTTGCAAGGCGGTACGGCAGGGGGAGGCGTTCCGCTCTCCATCATCTCCGGACGAAGATCCCCTGAAGATGAGCTCTGCCGAGAAGGGCTGAGATCCGAACTACAAGGTAAAATTTCGGTTATCTTCCTCAGAAATAGAACAGGGATGTCTCTTATTTTAAAACTCCCCTCTCTACTTACGGCTCGGTGGAGGGCTGATCCCCTTGGGGGCACAGTGCGGCCGAGGCATCCCCTGCGCAGGACCCTCTGACGAAGATTTCTTCCCCCGCTTTGAGACCATGGTCTCCGGGTCATCAGAGGCGGTCCTCTTCTTCCCCTGGATAGAGGAATTCTCGATTCCTCCTTTCCTGACAGCCTCCTTAGGGGAGGCGGTAGCTTCCTTGTTCCCCCCTCGCCTTCTTCCAAAGGCGCAACCTCCAGCATCCTGGTTAACACGGGATCCGGCGTGGTCTCAGGGAGGGGGGCCGGACACCTAATTAGCTTTGCTTTCGCTGTCCACTCCTGTTTAAGGGATAAATCTTTTAAGGGCAATTTTATGATAAATATACGGATAGCGTGTCCGGGTACAGGGCTACTTACTTGAGTATCCGGGCGATTGCAGCTTAGACCTGCGTCCTCGGTCGAAGTTCGGACACATTGCTTGTGATCCAAGAACAATTTGTACATCTCCATGGGCGCCACGCCAGAAATGTTGGAGGATCGTGGTCCCTCGGATTAAACTCCCACAAGCGAAGGGGCGACGTTTGCGGGGCAGGGTGCGGCGAATCAACATGACCTGCGTCACTACAACCAGATTGATGTCTCTTTCTAGGAGATCTCGAATGCGGCTCGCAACAAGGGCACGTCCTTGGACGGCCCCTACCAAACCCTTTATTGACCCATGACACTAGCTGTGGTGGGGGACCCGAGCGAAAGGCAGGTGGCGCCGCCCACTTGGTGCCCCTGGGAGCTGTGATATAAAACCACTCTCGTTGCCATAAGCTGAACTCCTCTTGAAAAGAGCCCTCGGGCCATGGAGCGTCGGCATTCTTGCTTATAATAGCACCTCCGCACTTCGCGTGCTGCCCCTCGATCATCTTCAGCTCTACTTTGAAGCTCTTAAGCCACAATCCGAAGTGAGGAGTAATACGGAGGAAGGCTTCGCACACGACAATGAACGATGAGATGTGGAGGATGGACTCCGGAGCCAAGTCATGAAATTCCAGCCCATAATAAAACAGGAGCCCCCTCACGAAGGGTTCCGTGAGAGGCGGATTCAATTGAGATTGAAAGAAAGGAGTCGAGCCTTGGTCTCTTTATAAAGAGGTTGAATACCAAGAGCCCTCTCCGTGACCGTCTAGGACTCGCCTTCGATAGAGGAGAGATACCAACGGGCACGATTGGGTTACCCACGCCCGTATTGATGAGAATCCCGGAATAAGGGGACACGATCTCTGCTTCGACAGGACGTGCCAAGGAAACCGCCTCGCTAAACGCGCTGAGGTGGGACAGTAAAACGATTCGAATAAAGACTTGGCCGTGGTGTGATGCCATGCTCCGGAATACGTCGGCAGATTAGATTTGTGCAAATATTATTCTCTCTACGGTGGTATGTGGAACTTGTTTTGCAGAGCCGGACACTATCCTTGTGTTCAAGATCTTCTATGAAGTATTCGGAGGAGGAACCCGCCTTGCAATGCCGAAGACAATCTGCGCGCCGGACTCATCGTCATTGAAGCCTGGTTTAGGGGCTACTGAGCGAGTCCTGGATTAGTGGGTGTCCGGATGGCCAGACTATAACCTTTGCCCGGACTCCTGGACTATGAAGATACAAGATTGAAGACTTCGTCCCGTGTCCGGATGGAACTTTCCTTGGCGTGGAAGGAAAGCTTGGTGATACGGATATGTAGATCTCCTCCCATTGTAACCAACTCTGTGTAACCCTAGCCCTCTCCGGTGTCTATATAAACCGGAGGGTTTTAGTCCGTAGGACGAACAACAATCATACCATAGGCTAGCTTCTAGGGTTTAGCCTCTCTGATCTCGTGGTAGATCTACTCTTGTACTACCCATATCATCAATATTAATCAAGCAGGAGTAGGGTTTTACCTCCATCAAGAGGGCCCGAACCTGGGTAAAAACATCGTCTCCCTTGTCTCCTGTTACCATCCGCCTAGACGCACAGTTCGGGACCCCCTACCCGAGATCCGCCGGTTTTGACACCAACACCTTTCATCAGAGTAGTGTTCATCAGTATCATGCATGAATGAGTTCTGAAGTGCGAATGATATTACTTTTTCTTGTCGGTATGACCTCACAATGCAAAATCAATAAAGCTGAAGGAAATTGGCAAGGCATTGGATGATGGTGGTCCTTCCGAGCAACTGAAAGGGAGGTTCTCTACAGATTCTACTCCGCCATCCTCCCAACAAGATTCGCAAGACAACGCAAGGCTAGACAGTCAACGTAGTTGTGTAGATTATGAGCACATCTCCCCTACTCCACCATCATAGGTGCTTTCTCTAACTTGGCACTATTATATGTGGTTGCATGTTGCGTATGATGTCTAGCTTGTATTGCTTCTAACTTTGTTGAATTTCATCTGCTTACTTTACACATAATGCCTGTGAATATGACATGTGTTCTTGTTTCTACATCAGACTACTATTCTTGTATATCCCACATCAATCACTTATGATAAGGCACCTTTGAGTCGCCACTGTGATATTGGTTGTGTCTTGCATATGATTTTTAGCATATACGCTTCTAATTTGTTGAAACGCCATACGCTTTGAACTTGGCGAGTGATATTGGTTGCATCTTTCATATGGTGTCTAGCTTGCGATTGCTTCTAATTTGTTGAAATGCCTTCGCTTAGTTACCACATCATAGGTGTGAATATGTCACACCATCCTGTTTTTCATACATATTCCATCCTCGCATCATGTGTTTGCCTTTCATCCGAGTAGTGTTCACAAGATCATGCATGAATGAGTTCTGAAGAGCGAATTTTATTCCTTTTTCTTATCGGTTTGACTTCACAATGCAAAATCATTACAGCTGAAGGAAATTAGTCCGGCAGTGGATGATGGTGGTCCTTCGGAGCAACTCAAACAGGGGGTCTCTACAGATTCTACTCCGCCATCCTCCCAACAAGATTCGCAAGACAACACAAGGCTGGACACCAACGAGCTGTGTAGATGATGAGCACATATCCCTACTCCACCACCACGGTGCTTGCTCTAACTTGACACTATTATATGTGGTTGCATGTTGCGTATGATGTCTAGCTTATATTGCTTCTAACTTGAATTGCATCTGCTTACTTTACACATAATGCCTGTGAATATGACACGTGTTCCTGTTTATAGAACATACGTGTACATGATGAGCACATCTCCCTTACTCCACCATCACAGGTGCTTGCTCTTACTTGGAACTGTTATACGTGGTTGCGTTTTCCGTATGATGTCTAGTTTGTATTGCTTCTGATTATGTAGAATTGCATCTGCGTAGCTTACAACTTATAGCTGCAACGATCACTTACCCATAAAACACATTTAACTTGGGACTGTGATGTAGGTTGCATCTTGCATTGTCTTCTAGCTTGTACTGCTTCTAATTTCTTGAAATGGCACTTATGACGATACACTTTTTACCTGATAGAGTGATATTGGTTGCATGTTCATATGGTGCCTAGGTTTCATTTCTTCTAATTTTGTTGAAATGCCTTCCGCTTACTGTTTTTTCATACATATTCCATCCTCCTATCATACGTGTGAATATGAAACGATGTCTTTTTTGTATATATTCCATCCTCCTATCCTGCGCTTGCCTTACATCAAAGTAGTGTTAAATCAGTATCATGCATCAACCAGTTATGCGAGCTAATTTTATTCATCTTCTTGTGGTTTTGACTTCATAAGGCAATATCAGAAAATAGGAAGGAAAAGAGTAAGTTAGGGGATGTTGGTGGTACTCCGCACCGACGCAAACAGAGACTCTCTAGATTTGCCACTGCTACTGCTAATGAAGTTGAAGTCCCAAGTCTACATGATGAGTTCATCTCCCGCACTCCACCATCGCAGGTGCGTGCTCTAAGTTGATAGTGTGATAATTGGTTTCATGTTGCATATGTTGTCTAGCCTGTATTTCTTCTATTTTGGTTAAATTGCACCTGCTGAGTTTATACGTTATACATGTGCATATGACATGGCTTTCTGTGTCTAGAATACACGCATCTATCTATCATACCATGTTCTTACATCAAAGTACTGCTGTTGTGTATCCCGCATCAAGAACTCATGATTGGACGCTTTTAACATGTCGGTTTATAGTGGTTGCATCTTGCATTGATTTCTACGTTGTACTGCTTCTAATTTTTCGAATTGCCACTTATGACAAGACACTTTTAACTTGGCGAGTAATATTGGTTGCATCTTTCATATGGTGTCTAGCTTGCATTACTTCTATTTTCTTGAAAATCCTTACGCTTAGTTTGCACATCGTAGCTGTGAATATGTCATGCTGTCTGTTTTTCTTACATATTCCATCCTCATACGGTTGTCTTACATCAAAGTATTGCTTGTCCAGATCATGCATCAATGAGTTACAAGAGTGATTTTATTC
Organism: Aegilops longissima; assembly: GCA_021605205.1. Lineage (NCBI taxonomy): Eukaryota > Viridiplantae > Streptophyta > Magnoliopsida > Poales > Poaceae > Aegilops > Aegilops longissima. Next base: position 45,156 of record JAHIAM010002890.1, read on the forward strand.
TTTTGTTGTGGGTACAGCTTGACATGGCAAAGTCAAAAAAGAGCAAGGAAAATAATATAGTAGGGAGTGCTATTACTCGTCGGGTGAAACGGAAAAGGTTCTGCCGTTGAGATTCTGTTGGTACTTATAGTGCAGTAGAAGGTCCAAGTCCATCGGCTAAATCTACAAACACAGTATCACTTGCTCCACCAGCTGCAGCATCCGCTTCAACTGTACCAGCGTCTCAACCAGTTACTCGTTCGTTTGCTCTCGGGCGGCCGGTTCCCAAGCTGCCTTCACATCTAACACTATTTTCAAGCATCACGACACAACAGACTTGGCAAGATCAGATGAACCTCATGAGCATCAACACCAAGACGGTACTGACCGAGTCAAGTTGCGCTTGCATGCTCCTTTATATGTACTCTCACAGTTTGATGTACACTAACACTTCCCATATTCGTTGTTGAACTAGCACCACGGCGCAAGCGAAAAATGACATCGTGGATAATGCTTGACAGATTAACAAAATCTAAAGGAGGAAGAATGGAGATCCATTTTGAGGCAGGTTTAAAAGGCCACGTGATGCTACTGAGTCAGCCAAATTAGTATCGAGGCAGCCGTTGCCGTTAGGTGTCATCGCGTATCCCCCAGCGTGGATCCGAAGACAGAATGAGAAAGACAATACCAGTTTAACACCTTCCTTGACCATTTATCCGTAAGTAATGTTATTCATCGCAATTAGTAATATTGTCTTGCTCGGTCCCATACTTTCTAGCTTCCTCCTAATAAGACTCGCATTCTTTTTTCAACAAATGAGGTTCAAGTTGGATCCGAAAGATGATGCAACTAAACAAGCATGCACTCATGTTTTTCAATCTGCTCATGACAAGATCGGTACCACCTTAGAAAATCTCACTTTGAAGGCAAGGCTAACAATGAAATCGCCCAAACATCTCCAGTGGAATATATTACATATGAAGACTGGACAGCCCTCGTTAAACACTGGTCTGATCCAAAGTATCAGGTAGGCTATATGTATTTGATCAGACCACATATTGAACTTGTATTTATGTATGTGCCTTAAAAGTGTATCTTCTTCTATGCTAACTATTTGAAGAACAAAACCAACCATTCTAAAGTGAAATTCCAACAGACAACAGGATCTCGTAGCTACATTGCACACTGCGAGGCTTATGTAAATAGCTGCTACTTCCTTCTTTTTTTGTGCCATATTATCGTATCTATATTGACTTGTTCCAAATACAGAGGAAAGCCCGTGCGGACCAAAAGAACCTGAACAATGCGTGCAAATCTTCAAGGATTGCCACACCAGCAAGATGAAGGGCATGAGCACACCAGTTCAAGCCGCTGTTGTAAGTCCTTACTCCTCCGGCCTTGAACTGATTGGTACTGTGATGTGTTCATTTAACTACTTGGTTTGCAGCCAATGTCAGTTACTCTGTTCACTTTTATACACAATTGTCTTAACATATCATTTCACCTTACATGGTTTAAAAGAGATGAAGGATATTCTTTTGATCTTGATCTGTAATCTAGTTGTTATGTTCACGTGCGCACACAATGATGAATAGCCAGTTTGTTTTATATCTGTTTGCCCATGATATGAATGATCTCATACTATGTTCATCCTACTTTAAACCATGTCTCTTTATCCTTAGATGTCAATGAATGTGAGGAAATAGACAATACAGTAGGCATGCTACATGGACATATGTTCCGAAAGTGATTTTATTATGTAGTTGGCACTACAATACATGCTAATATATTACAGTAGTTCACCAAAATAAGTTATGTATAAATGTTTAACCTACTTTGTTTGTTTTTATCTCATTAGTAACTTATCCGTACACTAATCTACAAGTTCAAACTTTCAGAAGCTATGGAACAAATGATTGAACAGCCACAACCACTGAAGGTGACGAGGCTACTACGGGCACAATGTCACCTCTTGCTGCAAGGCCAAGTATCTCTCCACTAACGATGCAAAAGCACCTTCTGCGTAATTCTAGGTTGGTTGTCAAGGTAACCTCGTCCAAATCACCCTCTTGAACAAAATCTTCCTGCTAGAAAGAGTGATATATCGTGCTCCGACACAAGTCCAATCCCTAATGGACGTTGTTTCGGAAACAAGAATAGTGGTTGAGAAATGTCGTCAAGATATGAATGGTTTGAAACCATACTATCAGACATTCGCTTCGTTGTTGAAGAGCAATGGCGGAAAAAAGGTGGAGATCGTGCTGCTCCATCAGATTCTACACTGAAACATTAGCACTCGGGTCAAATGATCGTGCTTCTATACATCCGATGGTGCTTTTATCGGAAGGATGTAAACTTTATGCCAACAGGCCTTTTGTTGTATGATTGGAATTTATTTTGTTGTGATACAACATTTATGATGCCGCCACAGTGCTGCAGTAATTCTGACGCTATTTTTGTATAGTGTAGGTTTATCTTAGTAATGTATTCGGCCGAAAGCTTCAGAGGAGCCCAACATGCCAACATTCGTCGGGCCCATTCCAATTGGGCTTAAAACGATTCTGGGCGAAATTGGCATGTAGCCCACTAAAATATCTGGGCTTAAATTAGCATAAGCTTTCAAATTTTTACGTAGGCTGTGCCACAGTGGGCCTTTAATGAGCCTAAACATAATTTGGGCCCTCGGTAAAAATAGGCCGTTACAGGTGTATAAATATCTCGAGCCCATAAAAACATGGGCCTTTAATAGACCGAAAGTGAGATTGGGCCTGGTTGTGCCAAATAACCCATTGGACTTAGCAGGCGAAATGGTGGCCCATTTACGACGCGGATATTTGACAGCCGAAATCGGAAGGGTCGTAAATGCGCCGACCTAATACATGGGCCTTTAACAGCGGAACTTGATCGGGCTAGAATATCATCATTTTATATGGGCCGTTAATGGGCCCGATATGACGTTAGGCCACATATGGCCCATGGTTTACGTCCGCGTTAACGGGCGAAAATGACAACAGCCGAAAGTGGCCCAAATCTTTAGTGGGCCTCTAACAGGCGAATAGACGACATGGCGAATATGACCCAAATCCTTCACGATCGTTTATGGGCGAAAGTTTGATGGCTGTAAATGGGCCCAAATGAAGCCGGACCTTTAACAGCCGGAAATACACCGGTCGTAATTCGCCCAATTACTTAGCGGACCGTTAACGGGCCGGTGACCATGGGCGCATTGATGACAAGTTTAGACCAGGCCGTTGACGGGCCGATTTGATAGAGAATGTTGGGCCTTTAGTGGGCGGCCCATTATGGTCTGCGAGAATCTTGTGGGCCTTTAGTGGGCCGGCCCATTGTGGTCCGCAAAATCTTGTGGGCCTTTAGTGGGCCGCCCATTATGGTCCGCTAAATTTTGTGGGCCTTTAGTGGGCTGGCCCATTATGGTCCCGCTAAATCTTATGGGCCTTCGGTTGGGCCGGCCCATTCAAACTTTGTGGCCCACTTTTGGGCCAGTCCAGCTAAAGGCCCACAAGATTCTGCAGACCATAATGGGCCGGCCCACTAAAGGCCAATGAGAATTTTACACGTGGAAAATCGGTATTGGTCGCTGTTAACGGGTTATCGGATCCAAAATCCGACCCGATAGCTTAACGGCGTTCCGTTACGATGGATGCCACGTGTCGGTCACCCTTGATGAAAGCACTTCTGTGACGCGTGATTTATCGTCATGGAAGTGGACACTTCCGTGATGATAATTTTGGTAATGTCATGGAACACTTCTACGACATCACGGTATGACTATCTTGATTACATCATAAATTTGTCATGGATGTACATGCATGACAAAAAACGCGACCTACTGTGACAAACACGTATCATCACGGAAGTGTATTTTTTTGTAGTGATAATTATATATTCTGACAAGCATAATATGAATAATGTATATATCTAAAACTAAAAGTTGTGACATTGGCAAAAGTGTGCATATGGTGGCTTTGGGCAAGTTGCACGAAAACCTAAAACAATGGATATTCTTTTA
>JAHIAM010002891.1:0-61621 GCA_021605205.1 Aegilops longissima
ATAGTCAAAGATGATCAGGCACTCTCGATGGTGATGTGTCACATGGTGGAGATGATGTAGTCCTCGCAACAGGATGTGGTTGTCATAATCGCCTAGTAGTTGAATAAACATCTGTATCAACAGTTGGAATGTGCACCGTGCGCTTGTTCTCCTTATCGGCAACACGTCGTTTTATTTCCTGTTCAGCTTTGCAAGCAAGGCAAACAAATGGTCCATAGGATAACACTCTTCATGAATTAGTATCTCCTGAATATTATGGTTTAATCCTCCCCAAAATCTATCCATAAAATCTTCTTCACTTTCTTCTAAAATGAGTGCAACAAGGTAGTTTGTAAATCATCATAATATTTTTTCGGTGTCACTACCTTGTTTTAAATGTTCAGTTTTTTAATCATGCCACGTATAATAAACATCGTGAATCTATCTCTCATGACATGTTTTAAATCATCCCAAGTATTAGGTACATAATCAGGGTGTAACCGACAATATTCACTCCACCAAACTAGAGCATAACCAGTGAAAGAACCAACCATAACCATAACTTTTTCGTTCATCAAAATTATGGGAAACAAATATATTATTTATGTCTAACTCCCATTCAATATATAAAGGAGGTCTAAAAGCGGCCATTAAATGGTGGTATAGAAACATGAACCTGATCATGTGCATTTGGATGTTTGTGCACCTCTCGTGCGGTTGTGGTATTTGCATAGGTGGTGGCATGTCTCCCTTGATCGACAAAGCCCATGAATTGACTCTGGATCCTGTCATGATTAGTAGAACAAGAAACAAAATCCAAAAATAATGTTCCTATAACTACTAGGATGTGGTGGTAAAGCAGCTCACAGTAAAGCAAATATCAATGTCTTACAAGTTCTTACCATGCAGCGGGGTGATCGGCAACCAGCGGTGTCAAGTAACTCGAATATTGAGTAAAGCGATTGCCGGGAGCGTCACGTATACAGGTGTAGAAATATGTGGAGCTGGGTTGGCTATATATGGTAGCAAAAGATTAGCAATAATCAATTCAAAGATGCAATGTTGAATAAGCGCTCAGCAGCGTCTGTGCTGGTCCTAGGCTGACCGGACTAGAGGCGAGCCTAGAACACTAATGAGGTCACGGCATAGCACAACTAGCATCAATAAAGGATACTAAGTAGCTCTTGACAGCAAGATATCGTGAAGATCTGGCAGTGAAGATAATGATGAAAAACAACTGCCAAGCAGGACATAACAACTCTCTCTCCAACTTTCCTCTTGAAAAGTTTGAGCCAATTTTGTGATAAATTCTTTCAAAGAATGCTACTAACTCAAGCTTTCCAATGCAAAAGAATCACTCAATTCGAGTTGATATGAGGAGTCAAAGAATTCTAAAACTGGCCTGAAAAATTGGAACAAGCTGTGTTCACGAACTTCAGAGGGCAAAAACACCTATTTAGAAGCCGATTTTGAGGTGTCAAATATTGAACTAGCTTCTGCAACTATTTAGATGCGCCTCGTCTCTAGCTTTAATTTGAGTACTCACGGAGTCAAAGCGGACTTCGTATGAGGAAGATACACTTGTTTTACTGAACAGTCATAAAACAGATTCCAATCCGAATTCAGGTACGAGATTGATTCTAGATAGATCCGGTTTTTGTTCCTCTCTTTTTTTTCTCACGCTTTTTTCTTTTCTTCTCTCTCTTTTCTTTTTTTCTTTCCTTTTTCTCTCTTTTTTCTCTATCTTTTTCTCCTCTTTCCAAGACAAACTGGATAAGATGCAGATTGGATCAGGCGAAGATGTGAATGACCTCAACTATGATTATGACAATGAACAGTGCGTAGTACGTGATGAAATTAATGGATGGGATGGTGGACAGCGGAAGGGATAATGATGCAGCAGCGGCGTGACTAATGTGAACAGAACTCGAAACTCTAAAGGAACAAGACACTAAGACCAGCAACTCGACACGGCGATGCAACCGATAATTAAATAATGCAAACAATGAAAAGAAACTGCAAAGGCTCGGACTGGCTTGGACAAAGGATGAATAGATCTAACTTTTTTTGTGGCTTTTCTTGGACAATAGGTAAGAAAATAAATCTAATCTAGGGATAATTGGAAATTCTCACCGAGCAACCTGAAAACTGATACCAATTGATAGAGCGAGGTGTCCCGATCTTCGATGAGATGATAACTATCGATTTGGTGGAGTCGACTTTGACGATCCGACTACAAGCGTGCCTGACGTTGCGCCTTAGCAATCGCTAAACCCACTCCGAGAGGTTATTGACCACGCTGGAGCACGATCAACCTGACCACGAAGGTCTATTCCTGCAAGCAATCGAAGAACGAGCAAGAATATGATAAAGCAATCTGAATATTGCGAATATATATGAAGTATTGATAATGGTGGGGATCCGTGGCGGTCTTGGTCTGGTCGTTGGACACAAGCGAAGTACGAAGTTGCAATGGCTAACTTTTAACTAAACAAATCCCAGGAAAAAAGCTACTAGATGGATCTACTTATATAGGAGCAAGGGTGGCTGCCAAGGAGGTGGGAGGCGTCCCAAGGCAGCCTAAAACTAACCCTAGGTCGTACAAAGGCGAATGGGCCCAAGCGGAGGTGGCGTAACACCTTTGGACTTGTAGTTTGACTCGGATTCTGCTGCAGCATCAGATTGTTTCGTCTATAACTCAATGCTCCGGACGGATTTTAAGGTGATTCAATTGGGTTGGAAAATGCGAAATCTATTTTCCAACAAAAAAGAATCAACCAATTTGGAGTCCGTATGAAAAGTTATAGACGTTTTGAGTCAGGTATGTCTGTGCGTCGAATCTGAGTCCAGAACGTGAGAGACTTGGACTCTATCTTCTCTTGGGCCAAAAGTGACGTGAGAGAACTTTTTGAACAGCAGTAAACATCTCTTTCTCCCTTATCTTCATATGTGAATTGTACAAATGTCCCATACACCTGCAATTAGACAAAACACAAAAGTATGTGAAGTATTTTTGTTGGATAACATAAATATATTATTGAATAGTTTGCACTAGAAATCACACGAGAAATATGCATGTATGCAATATTTTTGGTCTATCAAGGTAGTCATGTCCTCATCACGCGGTTATGAGGCAGATGGGAATTGTTAATGTCGGTTGTAGAAAACCCAAAGTTGACCTCAAATAAAATACACATCAACGCGTGTAACCGTGATGGTCTCTTCTCGGCGGAGTCGAAAGTGAACTGAGTGTTGGAGTTATGTCGGCGTAAGTAGTTCAGGATCACTTCTTGATCGCTACTAGCTTCACGACCGTGCTTTGCTCCTCTTCTGCTCTCTTTTGCGATGTAGCCACCATATATGCTATCAAACTTGCTGCAGCTCTACTTTACTACTGTCCTTCCAATAAGCTTAAATAGTCTTGATCTCGGGTGTGAGATTGCTGAGTCCCGTGACTCACAGATACTTCAAAACAGTTGCAGGTTCCGGCGAGGCCGGTGCAGGTGACTCAACGAGCTCAAGTGGGAGTTCGGCGAGGCGTGGTGTTACTATTGTCTTTCACTGATGATCGATAGTGGTGCCCAGTTGGGACGATTCGAGGGATACATGTAGCATTTGGGGTATCTTCTTTTATTTTGGTTCCGTAGTCGGACCTTGAGTGTACTCTGAATGATGGATGTTTATTTATGTCTTGTGTGAAGTGGCATTGTAAGCCAACTATGTATCTCTTTTCCTTAATTATTACATGGGTTGTGTGAAGATTACCTCACTTGCGACATTGCTTTCAATGCGGTTATGCCTCTAAGTCGTGCCTCGACCGTGGGAGATATAGCCGCATCGGCGTCAAGTTGGTAATCAGAGCCTTCCCGACTTAAGGAGCCCCTACTTGATTGTTTCTTTGGCGTTGTTGAGTCTAGAATGGAAAAATGTTTTGAGTCTTAGGATTATATATATCGGAGGTAGGATTCTTTTTACTTCCAGTCCTTATGCTCTGTGAGTTCTCGGCGTGAGTTTTGACTCTCCTCTTCTCAATATTTCACTAAAAAAATTTTTTAGGATCACGTGGGTATCTTGGAATCGTTCCGATGGTTTTGTGGCGAAACATTGTTCTTGGTGCCTCGACATTTAGGGGTTGTGGCGGTGTCCGGGAGTTGAGCTCCGGGTGTTGTCGTCACAATTTTATCGTTGCAGATTCTGGAATACCTGAGTTTTGCCGACATCGAAATCTCTTTTGTGCAGTTGTTGGTGAGATAACCACGATAGCCCGATCTTGTGGCGAGTGCGGGAGTATTGCCATGACTTGCATAACGGATGTTTTGAAGGTCGAGGTACCGATTTCGAGGATTTCTTGGTTATGTGTTGACGGATGGATCAATGTTGGATCTAGGTATTGTTAGTTTGGGTGATATATATTGTGTCCCTGTATCCCCAACACAGATTGCATAACTAGAAAGTTTGGGAGTTTATAGGTGAGAATTCTAGTAGCTTACAGGATTTCTTTCCGGCGGATGTATGATTTGAGATTGGGGTTCAACGTCTAGTGGTCCGCCCATTCACGGTCGATTCTGATGGTGGAGATGTCTTAAAGAATCCTTGGCTATGCTGATTCGGGGCGTCTTGTTTGTCATTACGTGGCGTCCGCTATCGTCGTGTCGATGTAGGCACCACCACAGACTTTAGGCGGATCTGTAGCATTTGGGGTATCTTCTTTTATTTTGGTTACGTAGTCGGACCTTGGCTGTACTCTAAATGATGGATGTTTATTTATGTCTTTGTGTGAAGTGGCATTGTAAAGCCAACTTGTATCTCTTTTCCTTAATTATTACATGGGTTGTGTGAAGATTACCTCACTTGCGACATTGCTTTCAATGCGGTTATGCCTCTAAGTCGTGCCTCGACACGTGGGAGATATAGCCGCATCGAGGCGTTCACTCGTGCACCTATTGATTTGTTGCCTCTTCCATCTTCGGAGAAGGTTAATTTTGATGCTAAAGAGCGTGCTGAATTGATTATAAAAATGCATGAGTTAACTAAGGAAAACATTGAGCGTATGAATGCTAAATATAAACTTCTGGAGATAAGGGTAGAAAACATGTTGTCTTTGCACTGGAGATCTTGTTTGGTTACATTTAGCGTGAGATAGGTTTCCTAATTTCGCAAATCAAAGCTAATAGCCCGTCTGATGGTCCATTTAAGGTGTTAGAAAATAAATGATAATGCATATAAACTTGAGTTGCCTGCAGATTTTGGGGTTAGTCCGCTTTTAATATTGCAGATTTGAAGCCTTATTTGGGTGAGGAAGATGAGCTTCCGTCGAGGCGACTTCATTTCAAGAAGGGGAGGATGATGAGGACATCAATACCATTGTTACACCCACAGCCCTGTGCTATACATCTTGGACCAATTACTAGAGCTCGCATGCGCCAATTGAATTATCAGGTACTTTCGTTTCTTGGTACTGATTCTAATGTTCATGAGAATATGATGCTGCCTAAATTGGATACATTTGTTTTGCTTACAAATGAAGGGCCTACCATGGACAAGAAAGATGAACCTTGGAGCAAGTTCAAGCATGGAGATGTTGGCATGCAAGAGGAACAAACGGAGTTACAAGTGATGATTCAGGACTTTGAAGCCACCCTAATGAGTGCATGAGGCCTTGGACAGAAATATACAAGATGCCACTTCATAATATTCGTCCATAGGCTATTCTAGGTGCTCGTCACCCTTATTAGAGCCAGCCCATGTAATTTCGAAAAATACTTAAGTATAGGCTGTTTTTAGAGTCCGTGTGTGAGGAAACAAGGTTAGGGTTGGTTTCAGACCCTCCCTCAAAGACCACGAAATTCCTCCTCTTCCTCCATATATATACAGCCCTTAGAGGCGTCGTTTAGACTTTAGGTTTTGTTTAGATTAAAGTTACGCCATAGCTGCAACTTGGCGTGCTTCGTTTGTGTTCAACGACCAGACAAAGCGTCACAGAACCCCACCTTGATCAATAAAGCTTTCATCTTATATTAGCAATATCCAGATTGCAATCTCTGTTTCTTGCTTGTTCTTACGTTTGCTGCAGAAACAGGCCCTCGTAATCGGAGTTGATGTGCTCCGGCGTCAATAACCCTAAGTTAGTTTTAGCGATTGCTAAAGCCGTCGTCTGTACGTTCGTAGTCGGATCGTCAAAATCGACTCCCGAAGCGATAGCCACCATCTCATCGAAACATCGGGACACCTTTGCCTCTATCAAAATGCGAGATAACTAAGGAAAACATTGAGCGTATGAATGCTAAATATAAACTTCTTTGGAATAAGGGTAGAAAACATGTTGTCTTTGCACAGGAATCTTGTTTGGTTACATTTGCGTGAGATAGGTTTCCTAATTTGCATAAATCAAAGCTAATACCACGTGCTGATGGTCCATTTAAGGTGTTAGAGAAATAAATGATAATGCATATAAACTTGAGCTGCTGCAGATTTTGAGTTAGTCCACTTTTAACATTGCAGATTTGAAGCCTTATTTGGGTGAAGATGATGGCTTCCGTCGAGGCGACTTCATTTCAGAAGGGAGGATGATGAGACATCAATACCATTATTACACCCACAGCCTGCTGCTATACATCTTGGACCAATTACTAGAGCTCGCGCATGCCAATTGAATTATCAAGGTACTTTCGTTTCTTGAGTGATTCAATGTTCATGAGAATATGATGCTGCCTAAATTGGATACATTTGTTTTGCTTACAAATGAAGGGCCTACCATGGACAAGAAAGATGAACCTTGGAGCAAGTTCAAGCATGGAGATGTTGGCATCGCAAGAGAACAAAGCAGTTACAAGTGATGATTCGGGACTTTGAAGCCACCCTAATGAGTGCATGAGGGCCTTGGACGAAATATACAAGATGCCACTTCATAATATTCGTCCATAGGCTATTCTAGGTGCTCGTCACCTTATTATTGAGCCAGCCCATGTAATTTCGAAATACTTAAGTATAGGCTGTTTTTAAGTCCGTATGTGTGGGGAAACAAGAGTTAGGGTTGATTTGGACCCCTCCACCAAGGGCCACGAAATTCCCCCCTCTTCCTCCATATATACAGCCCTTAAGGCACCGTTTAGACCTTGAGGTTTTGTTTAGATTAAAAATTGCCATAGCTGCAACTTAGCGTGCCGTTTGTGTTCAACAACCGACAAAGGCGTCACAGCCCTTCTTGATCAATAAAGCTTTCATCTTATATTACGCAATATCCAGATTGCAATCTCATTTCTTGCTTGTTCTTCGTTTGCTCGCGGAAGCAGGCCCTAAATGGTCAGGTTGATCGTGCTCGGCGTGGTCAATAACCCTCGGAAGTTGGTTTAGCGATTGCTAAAGTATGACGTCTCGCCTGATCGTAGTCGGATCGTCAAAATTAACTCCTGACGATAGCCACCATCTCATCAAGCATCGGGACACCTTTGCCTCTATCAAGCTATCTCACTCTCTATGTGGTGGTTCTCTCACTCCCTCAAAATAGGTGCATAAGCTCACATATGGTGGAGTCCTCATCTCCACTCAAGTGGTGGGGTTGTGGCTCTCCTCACATAGGATTTGTGGCAACACATCATATATAGGGCTAGTGGTGAAGGCACTCTCACTCTCAATATGGTGGCACAAGTCACTCATGTCATCATCGTCGCCCGTGGTAGGGTGAAGTACTCAACCATCTCATCGCGTTGCAGTGGATGAAGGCGAAGATGGCACATCATCTCCTCCATGACCGAAGGGAAAATCCATCTTTCGATCATCTTGTCATCGTAAATGAATGGATGAAGGCGAAGATGGCACAACATCACTCTCGCCTCCTAAGATGGAAGCATCATCCTTGCCACCTTGTCGCTTTCGCCTCCAAAGCTTGGTCCTTGAGGGTCTCCGTAGTCGTATAATCGCGCACCATCTTGAAAAAAGTCAAGGTAGACTCGGCATCATCAATGCCACAAGAGGGATGGCGGTGAAGTCGCATGGAGAGCATCATCATGGAGCTAAATCGGGCTTGGACATCTTGGTGGTACTAGCCTCATGCTCATTCTCATGGAGCTTGGTCATCTCGAAGTGTGCTTGGGGTGGAGAAGCCTTGGCCTTCATGAGTTCTTGTTCGCCAGAGAGCACCAATGTAGTAGTCGTCGATGGACTCGTAGTTCTCGAGGAAGATAGTCTTGGAGATGTGTTGTGCAATCCCATCATGAAGTGAAACTTCATCGAAATAGGGTAAATCACGCCCGGCTCGTCCAAGAGCAATCTTCATCTCTAATCTTAGCGTCGATGGACTTGGATCCTTGGATGGTGTTCTCCAATTGGCGTCGAAGTTGTTCCGTGTAGGTTGGAGCACGAACTCTCGCCATAAGCTCTCTTCGTCTTGGGCCAACTCATGTCGTAGTACTCGAAGGTGTGTGAAGCCACCAAGTAGGCGTAGTCATGGAAGTTTCTTGTGGCGCACTTCACTTGATCTTGGGAGGAACTTGATGTAGCTTGAGGTAGTCGTCCATTAAGCGCTCCACTCGAGATACTCCTCGGGTTCGTGAGTCCCATAGAAAGGAATCGCGTGGTGATGTTGATCGTGATAAATGCGTGGAAGTCGTGGACTTGAGCTTGGGAGCTTCTCTTGAGGGTAGTCTTGGGGTGCTTGTTGGCGAAGATGCCGTATGTCGTAAGCGAAGATGCCTTGAAATCGCTTGGCGAAGATGCCAAGGGAGATGGTGAACCGTTGGCGGTTGTTGGTGTTGAGCTCATGACCTTCACATTAAGTGGTGGTGATGGTGTCGATGATGTCGATGTGATCTTGCGGAGATGGTATGCGGAAGCATGTGCTCTTGGCGTCTTCTGAAGATGAGGAAGATCGCTTGTGAGACTTGATGAGGGGCTGATCTCCTCATTTGAGCTTGCATCTTGGCGTCGGAGTTGTTGTTCGTGGCATCGAACTCGTCGTTGTTGTTTAGACCGAAGGTGAAACCTTGCCTATCCATCACACAGACTCGAGTAGAGTGGTGAAATAGGATAAACAATACCAAGTTACCTTTTCCCAAAGTTGAGGATGTATCCGTTTCACTCAATGTGAGATGAAAATAGTGGAATTGATCTGGACTTGTTCACTCACACCTATCAAGTGAAGCTTATGGTAGAGCTTCGTGAGGATAGTGGCACAAAATTTGATGCAAAATGTTAGCAAGAGTCAATAATGTTGAAAGAATTCACAAATTCATAAGCGAAACAAGTGGATCAATAGAAAAGAATGGCTGCGAAACACACACACGGATAGATAAATGGGATTAGTGCAACAAAGGAATGAGCTCAAAATGTAATCCACCAAAAGCAGCGTGTTGCACAACTCAAGAGGCGCTAACGCGATTGCTCAATAGGCGGATCGACACTTGTGCACAACCTATAAGATGCACAATGGATAAACTCTCTATCCCAAGTATGCTGTATGTATGGTTCGGTGTTTCTCACACAATGATCCAAGATGATCAAGTATGATATCATATGATATATTGTGATGCTATGGCTATTGCGACAAGCTCGTTGCTATTTCTCTTTCTTTTCTTAAAAGCTTATTCTCTTTTTTCTATGTATGGCCACTTTGCACAATGCAAACCAAGATAGCAATTGTGTATATGCGGGAACAAACTTGTGACACAAGATATGATACCAATATGATATGGCGTGTATGCAATGGATGGTGTAGATCACTAATGTGCACAAATAGCATTGGCGGCAATACTCAAATGGCTAGTCTCGATAGGCAAGTGGCCAAAAATGGGCTAGGGGTTAACAATGCAATTGCAAGGGAATATACAATGGTGTCGTCGAGGTTACCGTCCTTTGCGATGATGAGTGGCGGTGTTCTTGATGTAGATACCAAGATGATGGAGTCTAAATCCTAAGTAGCGAACCTTAGGAAGCGGAAAAACAACTCAAAATCTCCAAAGGCACAAGTTAAATGGTGGTAGCGGAAAGCGGTGGTGGTTGCACTGGCAATGCGGAAGTGGAATGATGGGTTATGCGAGTCAATGTTGTAGTTGCCGTCCCTAAGTGGCGAAACATCTTAGAGAACAAACCACAACTCAAATAAGCTCAAACAAAATTGGGTTGGGTTGGGAGATCGGTGGTGGCTATCTTGCGGATGATATGGCGGTGGTGGTTGATGAAGAAGCAACGTCCCTAAGTTGCGAAACACCTTAGGAGACTGAATCACAACTCAAACAACCATGAGGAACAAAATTGGTTAGTTGCGGAGGCGGTGGAGGCTATCGGATGATGATATGGTGGAGGCCTAGGCAAACTTGCCAAATTTTCGAAAATTTGATGGCGTCAAATTGTGTTGGTGGTATTTTTGTGTTAAGGGGTGTCAAGAGCTTCAAAGCAGCTAAAAACGTCAAAATCGGAGTTGGATGAATTGAATTCGGCGAAACAAGAATCAGCGAAGTCTGAAACTACAGGTTCGGACGTCCGGAAATGGTGGGACATCCGTAAATTCAATTCGGTTAGGGTTCCGTTACGCCGGAAAGGTCCAGACGTCCGGTCGTTCCAGGGCTCGGACGTCCGTAAAACTCGATCGTCCGGTGGGTCGGAGTCAACTAAAATTGAGATCCGGGGCGATTTTGGGCGGAAATTGGTGATTTGGTCAAAATTGGGATTTTGTGGATGAAAGATGGAAACTTGGGAAGTGCTAGATCCACCGAAACCAAGCAAATCCATGGATCAAAATCAACAAAACATCATCAAACCAACAAATCAAAAAATTTTGGGGCTATTTTGGTGGGGATATTGGTTTAGGCAAGAACAAAACAAAATCAAGCTAGAAAAAGAGGTAGGGGCTCCAAAAGCGTGATCAAGCTCTTGATACCAAGATGATGTGAGGCGGAACCCTCGTGGGCGATCTTTCACGTTTGGGTGGGATCCCTCGAAGAACCACGATGAACAGGGAAGAGGGGAGAGAAATCACAAGAAACACTCAAGAACAAGTCCGATCACATCCACTAGACAATCAAACACACAAGATCCACAAGGTACATGAACAACAAAGGAAAGATACAAGTAAGGTTCATCTCCAGAGGAGGTCTTGATGGTCTTCCCTTAAAGGGGTCTTGAATCCGCTTGGGATCTTCTCCGAAGGGCGTGAGCTCAGGAGAAGTAACCAAGTGGATGAGCAATGCTCTCATACAAAATATGAGCTAAACCATTGCTGCCCTAGAAGGTGGGGAAGAAAGAGTATATATAGTCTAGGGGCGAGGGTACAAGGCTGCAGCCCCAAGCAGAATCAACACAGGCGTCGGACGTCGGAGGTCACGGTGTCGTCGAGGAGCTCGATAGGAATCGGGCGTCCGGAGGTCTTGGACGTCCGTGGAATTGATTACGGTAGCGTGGTCGGACGTCCGGAAATGATCGGACGTCCGCTCATTTGGCTGGTCGCGGGATGCGGTCGTCCGGTAAACCTGATCGTCCGGATCCTGATACTTGTCGGACGTCCGGTGGTCGTCGGTCGTCCGGCGGCTGGAAGTGTCGGACGTCCGGTGGCTTCCGTCGTCGGCGGCTGAGAACTCCGACTCGTCTTTTCCGTCTTCTCTTCCGGGCTTCCCTCGCGGATGGTGTAGGTGTTCCTTGCGCTCCTCCTCGTCGTCCGTGGCTCCGGCCATACCTATGCATGCACATGGTGGAGTGTCGTAGTATACCATCCTCGAAGGGTCAAGTGAGACGCGTGTAAGAGAAGATTCACCTTTATGTATGAGAAGTAGAGTCGCCGCGTGTCACGCCAAAGCGGACTCTTGACATGGTGATGACTGTAGATGCTCGCGCCGTTACCTTCTCCTCGGAGATCGCGCCTCCATGGAAAAGATCCTTCAAGAGGATTCAAGACCCCTTCTAGGGTGGACCCCCATCAAGACCTCCTCACGGAGAAGAACGGCTACTAGTGTATCTTTCATTTGTTGATTTTGAATCTTGTGCTATATGTGTTGGTGATCTAGCCCTTATGTGATCGATACTTTCGGTTTAGTGTTCCTCTTGTGTTTTTTCCTTGTGTTCTTCAGCTTTCGTATGTTCTCCTCGTGGATCCTCTCCAAGCGTGAAATATCTCGACTAGAGGCTCCGCCCTACATCAGCCCTTCCTCTTTGCCCCTACTTGTCACTAACATTTTTGGGAGTTCGCTGCGTCTTCCCACAAGGCGTGCCACAGGATTACCGCCTATCGAGGATTGAGCATCAGATTGACTTAATTCGGTGCTTCACACGCCAAACCATCGCCATACGTACCAATCCAGAGGAGGCGAAGGAGATTATGCGTACAAGAGCTTCTCGACAAAGGGTTATATCATGAATCCCTTAGTCCTTGTGTTGTTCCTATTATTCTAGTGCGAAAAGGATGGTACATCGCGTATGTGTGTTGATTATATTACTATTAGATTATCGTCACCCTATTCCTAGGCTAGATGATATGCTTGATGAATTGGTGGCTCTACAATATTCTCCAAAGTTGATTTGCGTAGTGGATACCATCAAATTCGTATGAAATTGGGGATGAATGGAAAACAACATTTAAAACTAAGTTTGGATTATATGGTGGTAGTCATGCCTTTTGGGTTAACTAATGCACCTAGTACTTTCATGAGATTAATGAGCGAAGTTTCGTGCTTTCATTGGACGATTTGCGGTACTCTATTTTGATGATATACTGATTTATAGCAAATCTTTGGAAGAACATTTGGAACATTTCGTGTTGTTTTTATTGCTCACGTGATGCATGTTTGTTTGGTAACCTTCGAAGTGCACCTTTTGCACCGACGAGTGTCTTTTCTTGGCTATGTTGTTTACTCCGGGGAATTGAAGTTGATAAAGGCAAGATTGAAGCTCTTGAGAGTTGGCGCAGCAAAACAGTCACACAAGTGAGGAGTTTTCTTGGCCTTCTGGATTCTATAGGCGTTTTGTGAGAGATTTCAGCACCATTGCTTCACTCTCAATGAGCTTACAAAGAAGGATGTGCCTTTTGTTTGGGGTACCGCATAGGAAGAAGCCTTGTGATGATTGAAAGATAAGTTGACACATGCTCCTTTACTCCAACTTCAGTTTTAGTAAGACTTTTGAGCTTGAATGTGATGCTAGTGGAATTGGATTAGGAGGTGTGTTATTACAAGATGGCGAACCTGTTGCATACTTTTTTGAAAAATTGAGTGGGCCTAGTCTTAACTATTCTACTTATGATAAAAATTATATGCTCTTGTTGGGACTTTAGAACATGGCAACATTATTTATGGCCCAAAGAATTTGTTATACATTCGATCATGAATCTTTGAAACATACTAAAGTCAAGCTAAACTGAATCGTGACATGCTAAATTGGTTGAATTCATTGAGACTTTCCCTTATGTCATTAAACACAAGAAGGGTAAAGAAAATGTTATTACTGATGCTTTGTCTAAGTAAGCTATACTATGCTTTCACAACTTGACTTCAAAATATTTGGTTTGGAGACCATCAAAGATCAATATGTGCATGATGCTGATTTTAGTGGTTATGTGCAGAATTGTAAGAAGGAGAACATGGAACAAGTTAAATGCGTTAATGATGGATTTGTGTTGTGCTAACAAACTATGCATTCCAGCTAGCTCTATTAGTCTTTTGTTGTTGCAGGGCGCATGGAGGGATTAATGGGACAATTTGGCGTGAAGAAGGCGGACGTACTTGCTACACATTTCTTTTGGCCAAAGATGAGGCGGGATGTTGAGCGTTTATTGCTCATTGCACTACATGTCAAAAAGCTAAGTCACGACTCAATCCTCATGGTTTATATATGCCTTTACTGTACCTAGTGTTCCTTGGGAGGATATATCTATGGACTTTGTTTTAGGTTTACCTCGAACAAAGAAGGGAGGATAGCATATTTGTTGTCGTGGATAGGTTCTCGAAAATGGCACACTTTATACCATGTCATAAAAGCGATGATGCCGTTAATGTTGCTGATTTGTTCTTTCGTGAAATTATTAACTTGCATGGTGTGCCCAATACTATTGTTTCAGATCGTGATAGTAGATTTCTTAGCCACTTTTGAAGATGTTTATGGGCTAAGTTGGGGACTAAACTGCTTTTAGTACTACTTGTCACCCCAAGCGATGGACAAGCTGAAGTAGTCAATAGAACATTGTCTACTATGCTTAGGGCTGTTTGAAGAATAATAAGAAAATGTGGGAAGAATGCTTGCCTCATATTGAATTTGCTTATAATCGTTCATTGCATTCTACTACTAAGTTGTGCCCTTTTGAAATTGTGTATGGTTTCCTCCCTCGTGCACCTATTGATTTGTTGCCTCTTCCATCTTGGAAAAAGGTTAATTTTGATGCTAAAGCGTGCTGAATTGATTTTAAAAATGCATGAGTTAACTAAGGAAAACATTGAGGATGAATGCTAAATATAAACTTCTTTGGAGATAAGGTAGAAAACATGTTGTGTTTGCACAGGTTCTTGTTTGGTTACATTTACGTAAGGATAGATTTCTAATTTGCGCAAATCAAAGCTAATACCACGTGCTGATGGTCCTTTTAAGGTGTTAGAAAATAAATGATAATGCATAAACTTGAGGCTGCAGATTTTGGGGTTAGTCCACTTTTAACATTGCAGATTTGAAGCCTTATTTGGGTGGGAAGATGAGCTTCCGTCGAGGCGACTTCATTTCAAGAAGGAGGATGATGAGACATCAATACCATTGTTACACCCACTACCCTACTGCTACATATCTTGGACCAATTACTAGAGCTCGCCCATATAAATTATAATTACTTTCGTTTCTTGGTAATGATTCTAATGTTCATGAGAATATGATCTGCCTAAATTGGATACATTTGTTTTGCTTACAAATGAAGGGCCTAGCATGGAGAAGGATGAACATTGGAGCAAGAACAAGCATGGAGATGATGGCATCATAGAAATAAGAATAGAGTTACAAGTGATGATTTCGGGACTTTGAAGCGCCATAATGAGTGCATGAAGCCTTGGACAGAAATATACAAGATGCCACTTCATAAATTTCGTCAGAGGCTATTCTGGTGCAGCGTCACCTTATTATTAGCCAGGCCAGCATGAATTTCAAAATACATAAGTATAGGCTATTTTTAGAGTCCGTATGTGTGGGGAAACAAGAGATAGGGGTTTCGGACCCCTCCACCAAAGACACGAAATTCACCCCACTTCCTCCATATATACAGCCCTTAGGGCACCGTTTAGACTTTGGGTTTTGTTTAGATTAAAAATTTGCCATAGCTGCAACCCGCGTGCCCGTTTGTGTTCAACGACCAGACAAAGGCGTCTGAGAACCCCACCTTGATCAATAAAGCTTTCCTCTTATATTCGATATCCAGTTGCAATCTTAGTTTCTTGCTTGTTCTTCGTTTGCTGCGGAAGCAGACCCATCGTAGTCGGTTCGCCGATGCTCGGTGTGGTCAATAACCTCTCGGAGTTGGTTTGCTGATTGCTAAAGCGCGGCGCGTCCTCGCGTTCGTGGTCGGATTGTCAAGTCGACTTCATCTAGCGATAGACACCATCTCATGGAAAATGGACACCTCTGCCTCTATCAGAAAGCAAGAATGAACATGAGTAAGCAAAGACTTGAGCTCATCAAAAGCGGTGGATTGCAAAATCCCCAAACAAAAGGCATTCTTCTTACTCATAGCATGCAAAGGAGGCGGCAATAGTGCTAAAATCTTTCACAAGCGGCGGTAAAAACGGCAAGACCAAAGCTACGCACTTGTTGCAAATTGGTGGGTTGGGGCCAAGTTTTAATGCTTCAATTTTAGATTCATCAACATGGGCACCCTTGGAAGAGACCAACCAAAGAAAACCACTTTGTCAACACCAAGCGTGCATTTTTCATGTTTGCATAAAAGGCGTTGATCACGGAGCATACCACGTTCATCCCCATGTACCTCCAACCTCTCCAAGCCCCAAGGATACATAAGATGAGACCTGGAGCTATCGCCATTGGACCCAGGTGAACTCACTCCTCTTGAACCGTCACTTTCCATGTGAGACATGGCTACTACCTCATGCATGGACCTTGCATACACTCAGGTACAACCAGAGCGACCATGGAGGATCAAGGACCAAGGCCAAGCATGGAAGATGAGAAGGAAGAAAAGAAGCGAGGAGCAAGCGGTACTACCGCCCGAGCCAGCAGTACTACGCTTATCATCCTGGCGGCACTACAGCTCTACATCCGCTCCACTTCCATAAAGTCGACAAACTTGGAGATCGAGCAGCTCAGGCGGTACTACGCCCATCATGGCGGTACTACAGCACAGCGCCTCAGCGGTACTACACCTTGAAGGACATTACTACCGCATCTGTCTGTCTGCATGTGTATTGGGCGAGCCCTTGCCTCGCCCCCTAGACTATATATACTCCATCCCTTCCTCTTTCTAGGGTTAGCTTAGGTTTAGCTCATGTTTGTGTGAGAGCCTTGCTCGTCCACTTGGTTACTTCTCCTCGGGCCGGGACCTCTTGGAGAAATCCCCAAGCGGATTCAAGACCCCCTTCTAGGGTGGACCCCATCAAGACCTCCTCACGGAGAAGAACGGCTACCGTTTGTATAGTCCTTTGTTGACCTTGAATCATGTATCTCCCTTTGTGTTCATCGATCTAGCATTTGTGTGACCCGATTCCTTGTTGGTTGAGTGTTTTCCCTCGTTCCTCCCCTTGATTTCCTCGTGTTCTTCCGTGTTCTTCATGATTCCCGTAGGATCCGCTCCAACGTGAAAGATCATCCGTGGGGTTCCGCCCTACATTATCTATGGATCGAGCTTAGGTTGATCACGTTTTGGAGCCCCCTCTTTTCTAGCTTGATTTTGTTGATTGTCCTAAATCCAAAATCCCACAAAATCCCCAAATTTTTTGTGATTTGTTAGTTTTGATGATGTTTTGTTGATTTTGATCCGTGGATTTGCTTGGTTTCAAGTGGATCTAGCATTCCCCAAGTTTCCCCACTTTCCATCACGAAATCTCTCAATTTTGCCCGAAATCATCCATTTCCGCTTCCATCAGCTATCGGTTCAAAATCCGACCTGGCGGTACGCCCTTCCAAGCGGTACTACCGCAGCACCTCAGCGGTACTACCGCCCTTCAGCCTTTTCCGCCCTCCAAAAGCGAATTTTGCGAAAAAAACCCGACACGGCGGTAATACCGCCCATTCAGCATACTACCGCTTACAAAGCGATACTACCGCCCTCCGAGCAGTACTGCTCCTCGATTCAGCGTTCAGGTTCCACCGTTTTGCCCTGCTTCCACATCCGAGTCCGATTTTCGCGTTCTTTAGCTCGTTTGAAGCTATTGACATCCCCCTTCCATAAAATACTACCACCACCATTTGACTCCATCAAATTTTCGGAACTTTGGCATCTTTGCCTAGGGCTTCCACCGCATCCTCCGCATAACCACCACCGACTTCCGCAACCTAACCATTTTGTTCCCCTTTGCATTTGAGGTTGTTTGAGTTGTGATTCGAGTCTCCTAAGGTGTTTAGGATACTTAGGGCAGTTACATCTTCATCAACCACCACCACCACCATAACTGCATAAGCTTGCCCACCATACACTTCCGCCACCCCAACAACCCAATCTTGTTATGTTGAGTTGTGTCTCCTAAGGTGTTTGGCTACTTAGGGACGTGCTACCAACTCCGACCGTGTATAGCCCATCATTCCCTTCCGCATTGCCAAGTGCAAACCACCACCGCATTCCGCTACCACCATTTTGACATTTGGCGTTTGAGATTTTGAGTTCGCGGTTTTCCGTTTCCTAAGGTGTTTGGCTACTTGGGACGAGTCTCCATCATCTTGGTATCTACATCAAGAACACGCCACTCATCATCATAAAGGCGGTAACCTCAACGACACCATTGTATATTCCCCTTGCAAATTGCATTGATAACCCCTAGCCCATTTTGCGTTGCCTGCTCCGAGACTAGCCATTTGAGTATTGCCGGCTTAGCGTTACTTGCACATTAGTGATCTACACCATCCATTGCATACATACCATATCATCTTGGTATCATCATATCATCTTGTGTCTAAGTTTGTTCCGCATACACACAATTGCTATCTTGGTTTGTGCATTGTGCAAAGTGGCCAAAAAAAGAAGAATAAGCTTTTAAGCAAAAGAAAGAAGAGGCAAAAAGCTTGTAAGCAACACCATAGCATCAAACAACATTGCATATAAGATTGTCATATCCGATCATCTTGGATCATCTTGAGAGAAACACGGGAACTATACATACATAGCATACTTGGGATAGAAGTTTATCCATTTGCATCTTATAGGTTGTGCACAAGTGTGTATCCGCCCTATCGAACAATCGTGCTAGCGTCTCTCTTGAGTTGTACCTTGGCGTTTTCAAGTGGATTCCACATTTTGTACTCATTCCTTGGTTGCCGACCCCATTTATCTATCCAGTGTTGTGTTTCCGTGTGCCATTCTTTGCTATTGGTCCATTTGTTTCACTTTGATAGAGGCAAAGGTATCCCGATGTTTCGATGAGATGGTGGCTATCGTTTACGTGAGGAGTCGACCTGGCGATCCGACTCTGAGCGTGCGAGGCGTCGCGCCTGCAATCGTAAACCAACCGAGGGTTAGCCACCATGAACACGATCAACGACCAGGAGCCTATTTCTCTGCGCAAGCGAAGAACAAGCAAGAAACTGAGATTGCAATCTGGATATTGAATATAAGCTTTATTGATCAAGGTGGGTTACTGTGGCGCTTTATGCAGTCGTTGAACACAAGCGTCTGTGAAGTTGCAGCTATGGCGAACTTTTAATCTAAACAAAACCCACCGTCTAAGCGGTGCCCTAAGAGCTGTATATATGGAGAAGAGAAATTTCGTGGCCCTTGGTGGAGGTCGAAATCAACCTAACTCTTGTTTCCCACACCGGACTCTAAAATAGCCTATACTTAAGTATTTCGAAATTACATGGGCCTGGCCCAATAATAAGTGTGTGCACACCTAGAATAGCCTATGGGCGAATATTATGAGTGGCATCTTGTATATTTCGTCCAAGGCCTCATCACACTCATTAGGGTGGCTTCAAAGTCCTGGAATCATCACTTGCAACTCCGTTCTTGTTCTCCTTATGGAATTATCTCCATGCTTGTTCTTGCTCAATGTCCATCCTTCTCCAAGCTAGGGCCTTCATTTGTAAGCAAAACAAATGTATCCAATTTAAGCAGCATCATATTCTCATGAAGATTAGAATCATTACCAAGAAAGCGAAAGTACACGATAATTTAATTGGCGTGCTTGACTCTAGTAATTGTCCGATATATGTAGCAGTAGGGCTGTGGAACAATGGTATTTATGTCCTCATCACACTTGCGAATTTGTGAATCTCTTTCAACATTATTGACTCTTGCTAACATTTTGCATTAAATTTTGTGCCACTATCCTCACGAGCTCCTCCATAAGCTTTACTTGTGTAGGTGTGAGAACAAGGATTAGTACCAATAGTGCTATTCATTGTCCGCATTTGAGTGAACTTGATTCATTGTCAACATCGGTCAAGGTACATTAGTATAAGTTCTTCTCTTTCTCCTCCTTATTTTGCTAGTCTTGTGATGGATAGGCAAGGCATTTCATCTCCGGTCTTCGACAACAACGGGCGTGAACAACTACATCACCAAAGCGTCTCTCTTGATCTACAACGACAAGTGCAAGGCACACAATCAAGATGCGAGGCGCATCAAGAACATCTCCATCAACATTCATCACTCTGAAGCAAGGGCAGGGACTACTTGACGAAGCTTGCCGCACATAAAGAGGAGCAAGATGCAAGGATGGAGAGATTAGAAACTTGATCAAGTCTACTTCCCTCATCTTCAAAGCGGCGACATTCAAGCCACAAGTCTTGAGATGGAGAAGCAGCGCAAGTGCAAATCGTTCTCGTCCACATCTACATGGCGACCACCATCGTTAAGTGATCAAACGTCATGAAGGGCAAGTCACCTCAAGCATCATGTGCCTGCGATGACGCCAGGAGCTCAAGCACCGCGACATCATCATCATGAAGATGCTCCTGGCGCAAATGCACAAGTCGGCAAGCCTACTTGGCGCCAAGTCGAAGCTTCATAAGCACAAGAGAGACATGAGGCGACCACCACCAAGGCGGCGCTCGGACATGCTTCGCCGGCATCTTGGCAAGTGTTCTCAAGGCATCTTAAGCCTTTGGACGTCGGCATCTTCCTTTCTTCCACGTATGCGCCTACATCGACTTCATCAAGTCCGCGACCACTACGGCGAGGTGACACTTCCATCTTGGAAGCCCTCAAGGAAGATGGCGAGCATGGAAACTTCCTTCCGGTCATGGAGGCGAGCTATGAGGTGCCACATCATATGGGCCTCCAACACCAAGGCGGTGACAAGGCAGTCGAGCAAGGGCCATCCTTCCGACCCGGCAGACCGCGAACCTCTTCAACAACATGAAGCAGCGCCCAGGACTCATACTCAGGTCAAGCTCTGACCCATTTGCCCTCTCGGCACCCACATTATCGAGATGCCCCAATTGCCATGTGAGAGCCACCACCACAGGTGACATGGTGACTACACCATCGTGACATTGAGCATTTCCTATGAGGAGGATGAGTGACCACCACTAGCCCCACACATGAGGCATGCCACACATCCTATGTGGGTTGGCGCCATTGGTGACTCCACCCACCATACGAGTGAGAGCATCCTTGAGGGTTAGGTGAGCCACAACACTTAGTGGTGAGGTGTTGACCCGGCACATGAGGCCACTATGATTTCTAACCAACCTCTACTCCTAGTGTGTTTTCTTCTTTGGTGCTAGGTCTCCTACATGGCCACACCTATCCTTGAGTCTATTCCTCCATTGGAAGCGTGGCCATGGTGCGATGATGCACCCCTACATGGTTCCATCAAGATGAAGATGACAATGATTGGATCTTGACACCTCACCTACAAGCGCATGAGCTCACGGAAGGTAACATAGGTGGCGTTGCTTCTCTTCCACTAGAGGACTATCTTACAATGATTGCTCCCATGATGTTGATCCACCTATTACCTTGCTTCATGCTAGTGAAACTTCTTCATGCCTTGAATTACCTATTTATGATGAATATGATGGCCAGGCATGATGAGTTGCCTAGTTGTGATGCTATGCTCCATAGGACATCTTGTGAAAATTCTATTGGTCACTTCATGTTTGACAATCCATTGAACTTGTCATATGCTATGAGTGAGATCTCCCATATTGCATCATTACAATCTCAACATAGTAACTATGCATGCCCCATTAAAATCAATCCCATTTACTTATGGCATAGATGGCGAGATGATGGTCATTGGCCTTTGCTTCTCTTCGATGATATTGCCATGCTTCCTTTACATGATTTGTTCATCTACTATTCCATCCATGATCATTGTTCCAAATATGCATTGTTTTGGATGTTGTCAATATTCTCCATGTGATGTTTCCATTAATGCTCATGAGAGACCCCATAGTTTCCTCATACACATTAGGAGATTTTAATTCATCCCATACTTTGCATGATTCACATAATTGCTTGCACCATATGCATTCCATGAATAACAATGCTCTAGATATTGCTCATGATCGTTACACAATTTGAGTCTCCATTATGCTATACATAACAAAACCTATCATGATGGATGACATGTTTCTATATCACATCTCATTTATTTGAGCATTGGATATTTTTATAACCGACACATGCATGTCATCATGATGGATGATGTGTACATATACCATACACACACAATTTCCTTTGTCTTTGTTTTGTGTAGGTACTCATGTTTCGTTTCTTGTGCTTGATTCTAATGTTCATGAGAATATGATGCTGCCTAAATTGGATACATTTGTTTGCTTACAAATGACCTACCATGGACAAGAAAGATGAACCTTGGAGCAAGTTCAAGCATGGAGATGTTGGCATGTAGGGAACAAACGGAGTTACAAGTGATGATTCGAGGACTTTGAAGCCACCCTAATGAGTGCATGAGGCCTTGGACAGAAATATACAAGATGCCACTTCATAATATTCGTCCATAGGCTATTCTAGGTGCTCGTCACCCTTATTAGAGCCAGCCCATGTAATTTCGAAAAATACTTAAGTATAGGCTGTTTTTAGAGTCCGTGTGTGAGGAAACAAGGTTAGGGTTGGTTTCAGACCCTCCCTCAAAGACCACGAAATTCCTCCTCTTCCTCCATATATATACAGCCCTTAGAGGCGTCGTTTAGACTTTAGGTTTTGTTTAGATTAAAGTTACGCCATAGCTGCAACTTGGCGTGCTTCGTTTGTGTTCAACGACCAGACAAAGCGTCACAGAACCCCACCTTGATCAATAAAGCTTTCATCTTATATTAGCAATATCCAGATTGCAATCTCTGTTTCTTGCTTGTTCTTACGTTTGCTGCAGAAACAGGCCCTCGTAATCGGAGTTGATGTGCTCCGGCGTCAATAACCCTAAGTTAGTTTTAGCGATTGCTAAAGCCGTCGTCTGTACGTTCGTAGTCGGATCGTCAAAATCGACTCCCGAAGCGATAGCCACCATCTCATCGAAACATCGGGACACCTTTGCCTCTATCAAAATGCGAGATAACTAAGGAAAACATTGAGCGTATGAATGCTAAATATAAACTTCTTTGGAATAAGGGTAGAAAACATGTTGTCTTTGCACAGGAATCTTGTTTGGTTACATTTGCGTGAGATAGGTTTCCTAATTTGCATAAATCAAAGCTAATACCACGTGCTGATGGTCCATTTAAGGTGTTAGAGAAATAAATGATAATGCATATAAACTTGAGCTGCTGCAGATTTTGAGTTAGTCCACTTTTAACATTGCAGATTTGAAGCCTTATTTGGGTGAAGATGATGGCTTCCGTCGAGGCGACTTCATTTCAGAAGGGAGGATGATGAGACATCAATACCATTATTACACCCACAGCCTGCTGCTATACATCTTGGACCAATTACTAGAGCTCGCGCATGCCAATTGAATTATCAAGGTACTTTCGTTTCTTGAGTGATTCAATGTTCATGAGAATATGATGCTGCCTAAATTGGATACATTTGTTTTGCTTACAAATGAAGGGCCTACCATGGACAAGAAAGATGAACCTTGGAGCAAGTTCAAGCATGGAGATGTTGGCATCGCAAGAGAACAAAGCAGTTACAAGTGATGATTCGGGACTTTGAAGCCACCCTAATGAGTGCATGAGGGCCTTGGACGAAATATACAAGATGCCACTTCATAATATTCGTCCATAGGCTATTCTAGGTGCTCGTCACCTTATTATTGAGCCAGCCCATGTAATTTCGAAATACTTAAGTATAGGCTGTTTTTAAGTCCGTATGTGTGGGGAAACAAGAGTTAGGGTTGATTTGGACCCCTCCACCAAGGGCCACGAAATTCCCCCCTCTTCCTCCATATATACAGCCCTTAAGGCACCGTTTAGACCTTGAGGTTTTGTTTAGATTAAAAATTGCCATAGCTGCAACTTAGCGTGCCGTTTGTGTTCAACAACCGACAAAGGCGTCACAGCCCTTCTTGATCAATAAAGCTTTCATCTTATATTACGCAATATCCAGATTGCAATCTCATTTCTTGCTTGTTCTTCGTTTGCTCGCGGAAGCAGGCCCTAAATGGTCAGGTTGATCGTGCTCGGCGTGGTCAATAACCCTCGGAAGTTGGTTTAGCGATTGCTAAAGTATGACGTCTCGCCTGATCGTAGTCGGATCGTCAAAATTAACTCCTGACGATAGCCACCATCTCATCAAGCATCGGGACACCTTTGCCTCTATCAAGCTATCTCACTCTCTATGTGGTGGTTCTCTCACTCCCTCAAAATAGGTGCATAAGCTCACATATGGTGGAGTCCTCATCTCCACTCAAGTGGTGGGGTTGTGGCTCTCCTCACATAGGATTTGTGGCAACACATCATATATAGGGCTAGTGGTGAAGGCACTCTCACTCTCAATATGGTGGCACAAGTCACTCATGTCATCATCGTCGCCCGTGGTAGGGTGAAGTACTCAACCATCTCATCGCGTTGCAGTGGATGAAGGCGAAGATGGCACATCATCTCCTCCATGACCGAAGGGAAAATCCATCTTTCGATCATCTTGTCATCGTAAATGAATGGATGAAGGCGAAGATGGCACAACATCACTCTCGCCTCCTAAGATGGAAGCATCATCCTTGCCACCTTGTCGCTTTCGCCTCCAAAGCTTGGTCCTTGAGGGTCTCCGTAGTCGTATAATCGCGCACCATCTTGAAAAAAGTCAAGGTAGACTCGGCATCATCAATGCCACAAGAGGGATGGCGGTGAAGTCGCATGGAGAGCATCATCATGGAGCTAAATCGGGCTTGGACATCTTGGTGGTACTAGCCTCATGCTCATTCTCATGGAGCTTGGTCATCTCGAAGTGTGCTTGGGGTGGAGAAGCCTTGGCCTTCATGAGTTCTTGTTCGCCAGAGAGCACCAATGTAGTAGTCGTCGATGGACTCGTAGTTCTCGAGGAAGATAGTCTTGGAGATGTGTTGTGCAATCCCATCATGAAGTGAAACTTCATCGAAATAGGGTAAATCACGCCCGGCTCGTCCAAGAGCAATCTTCATCTCTAATCTTAGCGTCGATGGACTTGGATCCTTGGATGGTGTTCTCCAATTGGCGTCGAAGTTGTTCCGTGTAGGTTGGAGCACGAACTCTCGCCATAAGCTCTCTTCGTCTTGGGCCAACTCATGTCGTAGTACTCGAAGGTGTGTGAAGCCACCAAGTAGGCGTAGTCATGGAAGTTTCTTGTGGCGCACTTCACTTGATCTTGGGAGGAACTTGATGTAGCTTGAGGTAGTCGTCCATTAAGCGCTCCACTCGAGATACTCCTCGGGTTCGTGAGTCCCATAGAAAGGAATCGCGTGGTGATGTTGATCGTGATAAATGCGTGGAAGTCGTGGACTTGAGCTTGGGAGCTTCTCTTGAGGGTAGTCTTGGGGTGCTTGTTGGCGAAGATGCCGTATGTCGTAAGCGAAGATGCCTTGAAATCGCTTGGCGAAGATGCCAAGGGAGATGGTGAACCGTTGGCGGTTGTTGGTGTTGAGCTCATGACCTTCACATTAAGTGGTGGTGATGGTGTCGATGATGTCGATGTGATCTTGCGGAGATGGTATGCGGAAGCATGTGCTCTTGGCGTCTTCTGAAGATGAGGAAGATCGCTTGTGAGACTTGATGAGGGGCTGATCTCCTCATTTGAGCTTGCATCTTGGCGTCGGAGTTGTTGTTCGTGGCATCGAACTCGTCGTTGTTGTTTAGACCGAAGGTGAAACCTTGCCTATCCATCACACAGACTCGAGTAGAGTGGTGAAATAGGATAAACAATACCAAGTTACCTTTTCCCAAAGTTGAGGATGTATCCGTTTCACTCAATGTGAGATGAAAATAGTGGAATTGATCTGGACTTGTTCACTCACACCTATCAAGTGAAGCTTATGGTAGAGCTTCGTGAGGATAGTGGCACAAAATTTGATGCAAAATGTTAGCAAGAGTCAATAATGTTGAAAGAATTCACAAATTCATAAGCGAAACAAGTGGATCAATAGAAAAGAATGGCTGCGAAACACACACACGGATAGATAAATGGGATTAGTGCAACAAAGGAATGAGCTCAAAATGTAATCCACCAAAAGCAGCGTGTTGCACAACTCAAGAGGCGCTAACGCGATTGCTCAATAGGCGGATCGACACTTGTGCACAACCTATAAGATGCACAATGGATAAACTCTCTATCCCAAGTATGCTGTATGTATGGTTCGGTGTTTCTCACACAATGATCCAAGATGATCAAGTATGATATCATATGATATATTGTGATGCTATGGCTATTGCGACAAGCTCGTTGCTATTTCTCTTTCTTTTCTTAAAAGCTTATTCTCTTTTTTCTATGTATGGCCACTTTGCACAATGCAAACCAAGATAGCAATTGTGTATATGCGGGAACAAACTTGTGACACAAGATATGATACCAATATGATATGGCGTGTATGCAATGGATGGTGTAGATCACTAATGTGCACAAATAGCATTGGCGGCAATACTCAAATGGCTAGTCTCGATAGGCAAGTGGCCAAAAATGGGCTAGGGGTTAACAATGCAATTGCAAGGGAATATACAATGGTGTCGTCGAGGTTACCGTCCTTTGCGATGATGAGTGGCGGTGTTCTTGATGTAGATACCAAGATGATGGAGTCTAAATCCTAAGTAGCGAACCTTAGGAAGCGGAAAAACAACTCAAAATCTCCAAAGGCACAAGTTAAATGGTGGTAGCGGAAAGCGGTGGTGGTTGCACTGGCAATGCGGAAGTGGAATGATGGGTTATGCGAGTCAATGTTGTAGTTGCCGTCCCTAAGTGGCGAAACATCTTAGAGAACAAACCACAACTCAAATAAGCTCAAACAAAATTGGGTTGGGTTGGGAGATCGGTGGTGGCTATCTTGCGGATGATATGGCGGTGGTGGTTGATGAAGAAGCAACGTCCCTAAGTTGCGAAACACCTTAGGAGACTGAATCACAACTCAAACAACCATGAGGAACAAAATTGGTTAGTTGCGGAGGCGGTGGAGGCTATCGGATGATGATATGGTGGAGGCCTAGGCAAACTTGCCAAATTTTCGAAAATTTGATGGCGTCAAATTGTGTTGGTGGTATTTTTGTGTTAAGGGGTGTCAAGAGCTTCAAAGCAGCTAAAAACGTCAAAATCGGAGTTGGATGAATTGAATTCGGCGAAACAAGAATCAGCGAAGTCTGAAACTACAGGTTCGGACGTCCGGAAATGGTGGGACATCCGTAAATTCAATTCGGTTAGGGTTCCGTTACGCCGGAAAGGTCCAGACGTCCGGTCGTTCCAGGGCTCGGACGTCCGTAAAACTCGATCGTCCGGTGGGTCGGAGTCAACTAAAATTGAGATCCGGGGCGATTTTGGGCGGAAATTGGTGATTTGGTCAAAATTGGGATTTTGTGGATGAAAGATGGAAACTTGGGAAGTGCTAGATCCACCGAAACCAAGCAAATCCATGGATCAAAATCAACAAAACATCATCAAACCAACAAATCAAAAAATTTTGGGGCTATTTTGGTGGGGATATTGGTTTAGGCAAGAACAAAACAAAATCAAGCTAGAAAAAGAGGTAGGGGCTCCAAAAGCGTGATCAAGCTCTTGATACCAAGATGATGTGAGGCGGAACCCTCGTGGGCGATCTTTCACGTTTGGGTGGGATCCCTCGAAGAACCACGATGAACAGGGAAGAGGGGAGAGAAATCACAAGAAACACTCAAGAACAAGTCCGATCACATCCACTAGACAATCAAACACACAAGATCCACAAGGTACATGAACAACAAAGGAAAGATACAAGTAAGGTTCATCTCCAGAGGAGGTCTTGATGGTCTTCCCTTAAAGGGGTCTTGAATCCGCTTGGGATCTTCTCCGAAGGGCGTGAGCTCAGGAGAAGTAACCAAGTGGATGAGCAATGCTCTCATACAAAATATGAGCTAAACCATTGCTGCCCTAGAAGGTGGGGAAGAAAGAGTATATATAGTCTAGGGGCGAGGGTACAAGGCTGCAGCCCCAAGCAGAATCAACACAGGCGTCGGACGTCGGAGGTCACGGTGTCGTCGAGGAGCTCGATAGGAATCGGGCGTCCGGAGGTCTTGGACGTCCGTGGAATTGATTACGGTAGCGTGGTCGGACGTCCGGAAATGATCGGACGTCCGCTCATTTGGCTGGTCGCGGGATGCGGTCGTCCGGTAAACCTGATCGTCCGGATCCTGATACTTGTCGGACGTCCGGTGGTCGTCGGTCGTCCGGCGGCTGGAAGTGTCGGACGTCCGGTGGCTTCCGTCGTCGGCGGCTGAGAACTCCGACTCGTCTTTTCCGTCTTCTCTTCCGGGCTTCCCTCGCGGATGGTGTAGGTGTTCCTTGCGCTCCTCCTCGTCGTCCGTGGCTCCGGCCATACCTATGCATGCACATGGTGGAGTGTCGTAGTATACCATCCTCGAAGGGTCAAGTGAGACGCGTGTAAGAGAAGATTCACCTTTATGTATGAGAAGTAGAGTCGCCGCGTGTCACGCCAAAGCGGACTCTTGACATGGTGATGACTGTAGATGCTCGCGCCGTTACCTTCTCCTCGGAGATCGCGCCTCCATGGAAAAGATCCTTCAAGAGGATTCAAGACCCCTTCTAGGGTGGACCCCCATCAAGACCTCCTCACGGAGAAGAACGGCTACTAGTGTATCTTTCATTTGTTGATTTTGAATCTTGTGCTATATGTGTTGGTGATCTAGCCCTTATGTGATCGATACTTTCGGTTTAGTGTTCCTCTTGTGTTTTTTCCTTGTGTTCTTCAGCTTTCGTATGTTCTCCTCGTGGATCCTCTCCAAGCGTGAAATATCTCGACTAGAGGCTCCGCCCTACATCAGCCCTTCCTCTTTGCCCCTACTTGTCACTAACATTTTTGGGAGTTCGCTGCGTCTTCCCACAAGGCGTGCCACAGGATTACCGCCTATCGAGGATTGAGCATCAGATTGACTTAATTCGGTGCTTCACACGCCAAACCATCGCCATACGTACCAATCCAGAGGAGGCGAAGGAGATTATGCGTACAAGAGCTTCTCGACAAAGGGTTATATCATGAATCCCTTAGTCCTTGTGTTGTTCCTATTATTCTAGTGCGAAAAGGATGGTACATCGCGTATGTGTGTTGATTATATTACTATTAGATTATCGTCACCCTATTCCTAGGCTAGATGATATGCTTGATGAATTGGTGGCTCTACAATATTCTCCAAAGTTGATTTGCGTAGTGGATACCATCAAATTCGTATGAAATTGGGGATGAATGGAAAACAACATTTAAAACTAAGTTTGGATTATATGGTGGTAGTCATGCCTTTTGGGTTAACTAATGCACCTAGTACTTTCATGAGATTAATGAGCGAAGTTTCGTGCTTTCATTGGACGATTTGCGGTACTCTATTTTGATGATATACTGATTTATAGCAAATCTTTGGAAGAACATTTGGAACATTTCGTGTTGTTTTTATTGCTCACGTGATGCATGTTTGTTTGGTAACCTTCGAAGTGCACCTTTTGCACCGACGAGTGTCTTTTCTTGGCTATGTTGTTTACTCCGGGGAATTGAAGTTGATAAAGGCAAGATTGAAGCTCTTGAGAGTTGGCGCAGCAAAACAGTCACACAAGTGAGGAGTTTTCTTGGCCTTCTGGATTCTATAGGCGTTTTGTGAGAGATTTCAGCACCATTGCTTCACTCTCAATGAGCTTACAAAGAAGGATGTGCCTTTTGTTTGGGGTACCGCATAGGAAGAAGCCTTGTGATGATTGAAAGATAAGTTGACACATGCTCCTTTACTCCAACTTCAGTTTTAGTAAGACTTTTGAGCTTGAATGTGATGCTAGTGGAATTGGATTAGGAGGTGTGTTATTACAAGATGGCGAACCTGTTGCATACTTTTTTGAAAAATTGAGTGGGCCTAGTCTTAACTATTCTACTTATGATAAAAATTATATGCTCTTGTTGGGACTTTAGAACATGGCAACATTATTTATGGCCCAAAGAATTTGTTATACATTCGATCATGAATCTTTGAAACATACTAAAGTCAAGCTAAACTGAATCGTGACATGCTAAATTGGTTGAATTCATTGAGACTTTCCCTTATGTCATTAAACACAAGAAGGGTAAAGAAAATGTTATTACTGATGCTTTGTCTAAGTAAGCTATACTATGCTTTCACAACTTGACTTCAAAATATTTGGTTTGGAGACCATCAAAGATCAATATGTGCATGATGCTGATTTTAGTGGTTATGTGCAGAATTGTAAGAAGGAGAACATGGAACAAGTTAAATGCGTTAATGATGGATTTGTGTTGTGCTAACAAACTATGCATTCCAGCTAGCTCTATTAGTCTTTTGTTGTTGCAGGGCGCATGGAGGGATTAATGGGACAATTTGGCGTGAAGAAGGCGGACGTACTTGCTACACATTTCTTTTGGCCAAAGATGAGGCGGGATGTTGAGCGTTTATTGCTCATTGCACTACATGTCAAAAAGCTAAGTCACGACTCAATCCTCATGGTTTATATATGCCTTTACTGTACCTAGTGTTCCTTGGGAGGATATATCTATGGACTTTGTTTTAGGTTTACCTCGAACAAAGAAGGGAGGATAGCATATTTGTTGTCGTGGATAGGTTCTCGAAAATGGCACACTTTATACCATGTCATAAAAGCGATGATGCCGTTAATGTTGCTGATTTGTTCTTTCGTGAAATTATTAACTTGCATGGTGTGCCCAATACTATTGTTTCAGATCGTGATAGTAGATTTCTTAGCCACTTTTGAAGATGTTTATGGGCTAAGTTGGGGACTAAACTGCTTTTAGTACTACTTGTCACCCCAAGCGATGGACAAGCTGAAGTAGTCAATAGAACATTGTCTACTATGCTTAGGGCTGTTTGAAGAATAATAAGAAAATGTGGGAAGAATGCTTGCCTCATATTGAATTTGCTTATAATCGTTCATTGCATTCTACTACTAAGTTGTGCCCTTTTGAAATTGTGTATGGTTTCCTCCCTCGTGCACCTATTGATTTGTTGCCTCTTCCATCTTGGAAAAAGGTTAATTTTGATGCTAAAGCGTGCTGAATTGATTTTAAAAATGCATGAGTTAACTAAGGAAAACATTGAGGATGAATGCTAAATATAAACTTCTTTGGAGATAAGGTAGAAAACATGTTGTGTTTGCACAGGTTCTTGTTTGGTTACATTTACGTAAGGATAGATTTCTAATTTGCGCAAATCAAAGCTAATACCACGTGCTGATGGTCCTTTTAAGGTGTTAGAAAATAAATGATAATGCATAAACTTGAGGCTGCAGATTTTGGGGTTAGTCCACTTTTAACATTGCAGATTTGAAGCCTTATTTGGGTGGGAAGATGAGCTTCCGTCGAGGCGACTTCATTTCAAGAAGGAGGATGATGAGACATCAATACCATTGTTACACCCACTACCCTACTGCTACATATCTTGGACCAATTACTAGAGCTCGCCCATATAAATTATAATTACTTTCGTTTCTTGGTAATGATTCTAATGTTCATGAGAATATGATCTGCCTAAATTGGATACATTTGTTTTGCTTACAAATGAAGGGCCTAGCATGGAGAAGGATGAACATTGGAGCAAGAACAAGCATGGAGATGATGGCATCATAGAAATAAGAATAGAGTTACAAGTGATGATTTCGGGACTTTGAAGCGCCATAATGAGTGCATGAAGCCTTGGACAGAAATATACAAGATGCCACTTCATAAATTTCGTCAGAGGCTATTCTGGTGCAGCGTCACCTTATTATTAGCCAGGCCAGCATGAATTTCAAAATACATAAGTATAGGCTATTTTTAGAGTCCGTATGTGTGGGGAAACAAGAGATAGGGGTTTCGGACCCCTCCACCAAAGACACGAAATTCACCCCACTTCCTCCATATATACAGCCCTTAGGGCACCGTTTAGACTTTGGGTTTTGTTTAGATTAAAAATTTGCCATAGCTGCAACCCGCGTGCCCGTTTGTGTTCAACGACCAGACAAAGGCGTCTGAGAACCCCACCTTGATCAATAAAGCTTTCCTCTTATATTCGATATCCAGTTGCAATCTTAGTTTCTTGCTTGTTCTTCGTTTGCTGCGGAAGCAGACCCATCGTAGTCGGTTCGCCGATGCTCGGTGTGGTCAATAACCTCTCGGAGTTGGTTTGCTGATTGCTAAAGCGCGGCGCGTCCTCGCGTTCGTGGTCGGATTGTCAAGTCGACTTCATCTAGCGATAGACACCATCTCATGGAAAATGGACACCTCTGCCTCTATCAGAAAGCAAGAATGAACATGAGTAAGCAAAGACTTGAGCTCATCAAAAGCGGTGGATTGCAAAATCCCCAAACAAAAGGCATTCTTCTTACTCATAGCATGCAAAGGAGGCGGCAATAGTGCTAAAATCTTTCACAAGCGGCGGTAAAAACGGCAAGACCAAAGCTACGCACTTGTTGCAAATTGGTGGGTTGGGGCCAAGTTTTAATGCTTCAATTTTAGATTCATCAACATGGGCACCCTTGGAAGAGACCAACCAAAGAAAACCACTTTGTCAACACCAAGCGTGCATTTTTCATGTTTGCATAAAAGGCGTTGATCACGGAGCATACCACGTTCATCCCCATGTACCTCCAACCTCTCCAAGCCCCAAGGATACATAAGATGAGACCTGGAGCTATCGCCATTGGACCCAGGTGAACTCACTCCTCTTGAACCGTCACTTTCCATGTGAGACATGGCTACTACCTCATGCATGGACCTTGCATACACTCAGGTACAACCAGAGCGACCATGGAGGATCAAGGACCAAGGCCAAGCATGGAAGATGAGAAGGAAGAAAAGAAGCGAGGAGCAAGCGGTACTACCGCCCGAGCCAGCAGTACTACGCTTATCATCCTGGCGGCACTACAGCTCTACATCCGCTCCACTTCCATAAAGTCGACAAACTTGGAGATCGAGCAGCTCAGGCGGTACTACGCCCATCATGGCGGTACTACAGCACAGCGCCTCAGCGGTACTACACCTTGAAGGACATTACTACCGCATCTGTCTGTCTGCATGTGTATTGGGCGAGCCCTTGCCTCGCCCCCTAGACTATATATACTCCATCCCTTCCTCTTTCTAGGGTTAGCTTAGGTTTAGCTCATGTTTGTGTGAGAGCCTTGCTCGTCCACTTGGTTACTTCTCCTCGGGCCGGGACCTCTTGGAGAAATCCCCAAGCGGATTCAAGACCCCCTTCTAGGGTGGACCCCATCAAGACCTCCTCACGGAGAAGAACGGCTACCGTTTGTATAGTCCTTTGTTGACCTTGAATCATGTATCTCCCTTTGTGTTCATCGATCTAGCATTTGTGTGACCCGATTCCTTGTTGGTTGAGTGTTTTCCCTCGTTCCTCCCCTTGATTTCCTCGTGTTCTTCCGTGTTCTTCATGATTCCCGTAGGATCCGCTCCAACGTGAAAGATCATCCGTGGGGTTCCGCCCTACATTATCTATGGATCGAGCTTAGGTTGATCACGTTTTGGAGCCCCCTCTTTTCTAGCTTGATTTTGTTGATTGTCCTAAATCCAAAATCCCACAAAATCCCCAAATTTTTTGTGATTTGTTAGTTTTGATGATGTTTTGTTGATTTTGATCCGTGGATTTGCTTGGTTTCAAGTGGATCTAGCATTCCCCAAGTTTCCCCACTTTCCATCACGAAATCTCTCAATTTTGCCCGAAATCATCCATTTCCGCTTCCATCAGCTATCGGTTCAAAATCCGACCTGGCGGTACGCCCTTCCAAGCGGTACTACCGCAGCACCTCAGCGGTACTACCGCCCTTCAGCCTTTTCCGCCCTCCAAAAGCGAATTTTGCGAAAAAAACCCGACACGGCGGTAATACCGCCCATTCAGCATACTACCGCTTACAAAGCGATACTACCGCCCTCCGAGCAGTACTGCTCCTCGATTCAGCGTTCAGGTTCCACCGTTTTGCCCTGCTTCCACATCCGAGTCCGATTTTCGCGTTCTTTAGCTCGTTTGAAGCTATTGACATCCCCCTTCCATAAAATACTACCACCACCATTTGACTCCATCAAATTTTCGGAACTTTGGCATCTTTGCCTAGGGCTTCCACCGCATCCTCCGCATAACCACCACCGACTTCCGCAACCTAACCATTTTGTTCCCCTTTGCATTTGAGGTTGTTTGAGTTGTGATTCGAGTCTCCTAAGGTGTTTAGGATACTTAGGGCAGTTACATCTTCATCAACCACCACCACCACCATAACTGCATAAGCTTGCCCACCATACACTTCCGCCACCCCAACAACCCAATCTTGTTATGTTGAGTTGTGTCTCCTAAGGTGTTTGGCTACTTAGGGACGTGCTACCAACTCCGACCGTGTATAGCCCATCATTCCCTTCCGCATTGCCAAGTGCAAACCACCACCGCATTCCGCTACCACCATTTTGACATTTGGCGTTTGAGATTTTGAGTTCGCGGTTTTCCGTTTCCTAAGGTGTTTGGCTACTTGGGACGAGTCTCCATCATCTTGGTATCTACATCAAGAACACGCCACTCATCATCATAAAGGCGGTAACCTCAACGACACCATTGTATATTCCCCTTGCAAATTGCATTGATAACCCCTAGCCCATTTTGCGTTGCCTGCTCCGAGACTAGCCATTTGAGTATTGCCGGCTTAGCGTTACTTGCACATTAGTGATCTACACCATCCATTGCATACATACCATATCATCTTGGTATCATCATATCATCTTGTGTCTAAGTTTGTTCCGCATACACACAATTGCTATCTTGGTTTGTGCATTGTGCAAAGTGGCCAAAAAAAGAAGAATAAGCTTTTAAGCAAAAGAAAGAAGAGGCAAAAAGCTTGTAAGCAACACCATAGCATCAAACAACATTGCATATAAGATTGTCATATCCGATCATCTTGGATCATCTTGAGAGAAACACGGGAACTATACATACATAGCATACTTGGGATAGAAGTTTATCCATTTGCATCTTATAGGTTGTGCACAAGTGTGTATCCGCCCTATCGAACAATCGTGCTAGCGTCTCTCTTGAGTTGTACCTTGGCGTTTTCAAGTGGATTCCACATTTTGTACTCATTCCTTGGTTGCCGACCCCATTTATCTATCCAGTGTTGTGTTTCCGTGTGCCATTCTTTGCTATTGGTCCATTTGTTTCACTTTGATAGAGGCAAAGGTATCCCGATGTTTCGATGAGATGGTGGCTATCGTTTACGTGAGGAGTCGACCTGGCGATCCGACTCTGAGCGTGCGAGGCGTCGCGCCTGCAATCGTAAACCAACCGAGGGTTAGCCACCATGAACACGATCAACGACCAGGAGCCTATTTCTCTGCGCAAGCGAAGAACAAGCAAGAAACTGAGATTGCAATCTGGATATTGAATATAAGCTTTATTGATCAAGGTGGGTTACTGTGGCGCTTTATGCAGTCGTTGAACACAAGCGTCTGTGAAGTTGCAGCTATGGCGAACTTTTAATCTAAACAAAACCCACCGTCTAAGCGGTGCCCTAAGAGCTGTATATATGGAGAAGAGAAATTTCGTGGCCCTTGGTGGAGGTCGAAATCAACCTAACTCTTGTTTCCCACACCGGACTCTAAAATAGCCTATACTTAAGTATTTCGAAATTACATGGGCCTGGCCCAATAATAAGTGTGTGCACACCTAGAATAGCCTATGGGCGAATATTATGAGTGGCATCTTGTATATTTCGTCCAAGGCCTCATCACACTCATTAGGGTGGCTTCAAAGTCCTGGAATCATCACTTGCAACTCCGTTCTTGTTCTCCTTATGGAATTATCTCCATGCTTGTTCTTGCTCAATGTCCATCCTTCTCCAAGCTAGGGCCTTCATTTGTAAGCAAAACAAATGTATCCAATTTAAGCAGCATCATATTCTCATGAAGATTAGAATCATTACCAAGAAAGCGAAAGTACACGATAATTTAATTGGCGTGCTTGACTCTAGTAATTGTCCGATATATGTAGCAGTAGGGCTGTGGAACAATGGTATTTATGTCCTCATCACACTTGCGAATTTGTGAATCTCTTTCAACATTATTGACTCTTGCTAACATTTTGCATTAAATTTTGTGCCACTATCCTCACGAGCTCCTCCATAAGCTTTACTTGTGTAGGTGTGAGAACAAGGATTAGTACCAATAGTGCTATTCATTGTCCGCATTTGAGTGAACTTGATTCATTGTCAACATCGGTCAAGGTACATTAGTATAAGTTCTTCTCTTTCTCCTCCTTATTTTGCTAGTCTTGTGATGGATAGGCAAGGCATTTCATCTCCGGTCTTCGACAACAACGGGCGTGAACAACTACATCACCAAAGCGTCTCTCTTGATCTACAACGACAAGTGCAAGGCACACAATCAAGATGCGAGGCGCATCAAGAACATCTCCATCAACATTCATCACTCTGAAGCAAGGGCAGGGACTACTTGACGAAGCTTGCCGCACATAAAGAGGAGCAAGATGCAAGGATGGAGAGATTAGAAACTTGATCAAGTCTACTTCCCTCATCTTCAAAGCGGCGACATTCAAGCCACAAGTCTTGAGATGGAGAAGCAGCGCAAGTGCAAATCGTTCTCGTCCACATCTACATGGCGACCACCATCGTTAAGTGATCAAACGTCATGAAGGGCAAGTCACCTCAAGCATCATGTGCCTGCGATGACGCCAGGAGCTCAAGCACCGCGACATCATCATCATGAAGATGCTCCTGGCGCAAATGCACAAGTCGGCAAGCCTACTTGGCGCCAAGTCGAAGCTTCATAAGCACAAGAGAGACATGAGGCGACCACCACCAAGGCGGCGCTCGGACATGCTTCGCCGGCATCTTGGCAAGTGTTCTCAAGGCATCTTAAGCCTTTGGACGTCGGCATCTTCCTTTCTTCCACGTATGCGCCTACATCGACTTCATCAAGTCCGCGACCACTACGGCGAGGTGACACTTCCATCTTGGAAGCCCTCAAGGAAGATGGCGAGCATGGAAACTTCCTTCCGGTCATGGAGGCGAGCTATGAGGTGCCACATCATATGGGCCTCCAACACCAAGGCGGTGACAAGGCAGTCGAGCAAGGGCCATCCTTCCGACCCGGCAGACCGCGAACCTCTTCAACAACATGAAGCAGCGCCCAGGACTCATACTCAGGTCAAGCTCTGACCCATTTGCCCTCTCGGCACCCACATTATCGAGATGCCCCAATTGCCATGTGAGAGCCACCACCACAGGTGACATGGTGACTACACCATCGTGACATTGAGCATTTCCTATGAGGAGGATGAGTGACCACCACTAGCCCCACACATGAGGCATGCCACACATCCTATGTGGGTTGGCGCCATTGGTGACTCCACCCACCATACGAGTGAGAGCATCCTTGAGGGTTAGGTGAGCCACAACACTTAGTGGTGAGGTGTTGACCCGGCACATGAGGCCACTATGATTTCTAACCAACCTCTACTCCTAGTGTGTTTTCTTCTTTGGTGCTAGGTCTCCTACATGGCCACACCTATCCTTGAGTCTATTCCTCCATTGGAAGCGTGGCCATGGTGCGATGATGCACCCCTACATGGTTCCATCAAGATGAAGATGACAATGATTGGATCTTGACACCTCACCTACAAGCGCATGAGCTCACGGAAGGTAACATAGGTGGCGTTGCTTCTCTTCCACTAGAGGACTATCTTACAATGATTGCTCCCATGATGTTGATCCACCTATTACCTTGCTTCATGCTAGTGAAACTTCTTCATGCCTTGAATTACCTATTTATGATGAATATGATGGCCAGGCATGATGAGTTGCCTAGTTGTGATGCTATGCTCCATAGGACATCTTGTGAAAATTCTATTGGTCACTTCATGTTTGACAATCCATTGAACTTGTCATATGCTATGAGTGAGATCTCCCATATTGCATCATTACAATCTCAACATAGTAACTATGCATGCCCCATTAAAATCAATCCCATTTACTTATGGCATAGATGGCGAGATGATGGTCATTGGCCTTTGCTTCTCTTCGATGATATTGCCATGCTTCCTTTACATGATTTGTTCATCTACTATTCCATCCATGATCATTGTTCCAAATATGCATTGTTTTGGATGTTGTCAATATTCTCCATGTGATGTTTCCATTAATGCTCATGAGAGACCCCATAGTTTCCTCATACACATTAGGAGATTTTAATTCATCCCATACTTTGCATGATTCACATAATTGCTTGCACCATATGCATTCCATGAATAACAATGCTCTAGATATTGCTCATGATCGTTACACAATTTGAGTCTCCATTATGCTATACATAACAAAACCTATCATGATGGATGACATGTTTCTATATCACATCTCATTTATTTGAGCATTGGATATTTTTATAACCGACACATGCATGTCATCATGATGGATGATGTGTACATATACCATACACACACAATTTCCTTTGTCTTTGTTTTGTGTAGGTCAAGCGATGCCTGACGTTGCGCCTTAACATTCATAAACCAATCTCCTTAGAGTTACTAGCGGCGGCAAGGCACGATCAGCCTGACCACGAGGGTCTATTCCTGCAAGCAATGGAAGAGCGAGCAAGAATATGATAAAGCAATCTGAATATTGCGAATATATGAAGTATTGATAAT
The DNA here is from genome assembly GCA_021605205.1 of Aegilops longissima. Lineage (NCBI taxonomy): Eukaryota > Viridiplantae > Streptophyta > Magnoliopsida > Poales > Poaceae > Aegilops > Aegilops longissima. Next base: position 38,365 of record JAHIAM010002891.1, read on the forward strand.
GGTGGGGATCATGGCGGTCTTGGTCTGGTCGTTGGACACAAGCAGAAGTACCACGGTTACAATGGCTAACTTTAACTAAACAAATCCCAAGGAAAAAGCTACTGAATGGATCTACTTATATAGGAGCAAGGGTGGTGGCCAAGGAGGTGGGAGGAGGACGTCCCAAAGGCAGCTAAAAACTAACCCTAGGTCAATACAAGGCCAATGGGCTTTAGCGGAGGTGGCGTAACACCTTTGGACTTGTAGGTTGACTCGGATTCTGCTGCAGCATCAAGTTGTTTCGTCTATAACTCAACGCTCCGGACGGATTTTAGGTGATTCCATTGGGTTGGAAAATGCACAGAAATCTATTTTCCAACAAAAAAGAATCAACCAATTTGGAGTCCGTATGAAAAAGTTATAGGACGTTTTTGAATCAGAGTATGTCTGTGTGGTCCAGATCTGAGTCCCAGAACGTGAGACTTGGACTCTATCTTCTCTTGGGCCAAAAGTGGCGTGAGAGAACTTTTTGAACCTTGCAATGTAAACATCTCTTTCTCCCTTATCTTCATATGTGGATTGTCCAAATGTCCCATACACCTGCAGTTAGACATAGCACAAAAGTTTGTGAAATATTTTTGTCCTGGATAACGTAAATATATTGATTGAATAGTTTGCACTAGAAATCACAAGAAATAGCCATGTATGCAATATTTTGGTCTCATCAAAGGTAGTCATGTGAAGGAATTGTCTTGATGGTCTCATCGGTTGGAGTAGAGGATGAAGTCTGTGGCTTGGGGTTGCTTGTAGTAGAGGAGGGCGACTTGAACTTGCCGATGCCTTCTTCTTATTGACTTGTCGTCGTTTCTTGAAGGAAGCTTGGTTGGTGTAGATGTTGGAGGAGTCGTTGCAGCTTGGTTGTTGGAGAAGCCGTGAGTCTTGGATGAGTACTTAGCGTCACTTGAAGTCATCTTGTACTTGGCGTTCCGCCTTTGGCAACTTCTGCAGAGCTCAATGAGGGATGAGTATGGTTGGAAGTCGGCGATCTTCTTGATGGGATAGCATCCGCACCATCATACCACATTGCATATAAAATTATCATATCCGATCATCTTGGATCATCTTGAGAGAAACACCGGGAACCATACATACAAAGCATACTTGGGATAGAAGTTTATCCATTTTGCATCTTATAGGTTGTGCACAAGTATAAGTATCCGCCTATTGAGCAATGAGTGCTAAGCGTCTCTCTTGAGTTGTGCAACACGGCGTTTTCCGTGGATTCACATTTTGTGCTCATTCATGGATTACTGACCCATTTATCTATCCGTGTGTGTGTGTTTCCGTGTGCCATTCTTTAACTATTGGTCCATTTGTTTCACTTGCAATTTGTGAATCTCTTTCAACATTATTGACTCTTGCTAACATTTTGCATTAAATTTTGTGCCACTATCTCTCACCGAGCTCCTCCATAAGCTTTACTTGTGTAGGTGTGAGAACCGACAAGGATTAGTACCAATAGTGCTATTTCATTATCCGCATTTGAGTGAACTTGATTCATCTTCAACATCGATTCCAGGTACATTAGTATAAGTTCTTCTCTTTCTCCCTCTTATTTGCTCAAGTCTTGTGATGGATAGGCAAGGCATTTCATCTCCGGTCTTCCGACAACAACGCGAAGCGTGAACAACTACATCATCCAAAGCGTCTCTCTTGATCTAGCGACAAGTGCAAAGCACACAATCAAGATTGCGAGGCGCGCCGAGAACATCTCCATCGACATTCATCACTCCGAGAAGCAAGGAGATGGGATCGCCGATAAAACTTGCCGCACATAAAGAGGAGCAAGATGCAAGGATGGAGGAGATTGGACGCCTTGATCAAGTCTTCTTCCCTTCGTCATCTTCAAGGCAGCGGCGTTCAAGCCACAAGTCTTGGGCGTAAGCGATGCAAGTGCAAATGGTCCTCGTCCACATCTACATGGCGACCACCATCACGTTTGTGATCCACATAGTCATGAAGGGCAAGTCACCTCCAAGCATCATGTGCCACGTGACGATGACGGCGACATCATCTGAGCTCAAACCGACAACGACACCATCATCATGAAGATGCTCCACAGCGCAAATGCACAAGTCCCAACACGCCAAATCGAGCTTCATAAGCACAAGAAGACCGCAGGCGACCACCACCAAGGCAGCGCTCACGGCTGCATCTACCCTTGACATCTTAGTAAGTGTTCTCAAAACATCTTAAGCCTTTGGGCGTCGGCATCTTAGCCTACTTTGCACGTGCTTTCATAAACTTCATCAAGTCCAAAGCGACCACCTCTGCAGGTGACACTTCCATCTTGGAAACCCTCAAGGAAGATGGCGAGCATAGAAACTCCCTTGGTCATGCAGAGGCGAGCTATGAGGTGCCACATCATATGGGCCTCCAACACCAAGGCAGTGTGACAAGGCAGTCGAGCAAAGGCCATCCCCGCCGACCACCCGGCGATGGCCGCGAACCTCTTCAACAACATGAAGGCAGCGCCCACATTGGACTCATACTCCGAGTCAAGCTACTGTGACCGCGCATGGAGACATTGCACCTACATCTCTAAAGCACACACATATGTGAGATGCCCTAATTGCCATGCCATGAGGAAGCCACCACCACCATGAGTGACATGGTTACTCCACCACGTGACATTGAGGCACTTCCTGGGGAGGATTAGTGCAACACCACTAGCCCCACCATGAGAGCATACCACACATCCTATGTGATAGCTAGGCGCCATTTAGGTGACTCCACCCACCATACAAGTGTGAGCATCCTTGAGGGAGTGGTGAGCCACAACACTTAGTGAGTGAGGTGGTTGACACGGCATGTGAGGCCACTATGATTTCCTAACGACTTAACCTCTACTCCTAGTGTGTTCTCTTCTTTGGTGCTAGGTCTCCTACATGGCGACATGCCTATCCTTGATGAGTCTATTCCTCCATTGGAGCAGCGATGGCCATGGTGGGCGATGATGCCCACACATGGTTCCATCAAGATGAAGATGACAGAGGCGATCTTCAACACCTGCTCCTACAACACATGAGCGGCGCTCCAAGGTAACATAGGTGATGATTGCCTCTTTTGTCCCACTAGTGGACTCTCTTACCATTGATTGTTCCCATGATGTTGACCCACCTATTACCATGCTTCATGCTAGTGAAACTTCTTCATGCCTTGACTTACCTATTTATGATGAATATGATGATGAGCATGTTGAGTTGCCTAGTTGTGATGCCATGCTCCATAGGACATCTTGTGAAAATTCTATTGGTCACTTCATGTTTGACAATCCATTGAACTTGTCATATGCTATGAGTGAGATCTCCCATATTGCATCATTTCAATCTCAACATAGTAACTATGCATGCCCCATTAAAATAAATCCCATTTGCACTTATGGCATAGATGGCCGAGATGATGGTCATTGGATTTTTTGCTTCTCTTGTGATGATATTGCCATGCTTCCTTTAAATGATTTATGCAATTCATCTACTATTCCATACCATGATCACATTGTTCCAAATATGCATTGTTTTGGATGTTGTCAATATTCTCCATGTGATGTTTCTACTCTTGCTCATGAGGAGACCCCCATAGTTTCCTCATACATGTTCAGGAGATTTTGATTCATCCCATACTTTACATGATTCACATAATTACTTGCACCTTGTGCATTCCATGAATAACAATGCTCTACATATTTCTCATGATGCATTACACAATTTGAGTCTCCATTATGCTATACATAACAACAAACCTATCATGATGGATGACATGTTTTTTATATCACGCATCTCATTTATTTGAGCATTGGATATTTTGTGCTAACGACGTACATGCGTGTCGCATCATGATGGATGATGTGTACATCTACCACCTACATACAATTTTCTCTTTGTCTTTGTTTTGTGTAGGTACCCACATATACTCGTCAACATCTCAATCCCATGAGTTCCGCAAAGCGAGCTCTTGAAAGCAACGATGCTTTGGGATCACATGGACTATCCTTACCACCGCTCCTTTTCGCATAAGGACTCCAGCATCTCTTCTACTTGGCTCTCCTGCAGCTATGGGCTATTTACCACTTGTTACCTGCCGCCCATACTATTGTGTTCACTTTGCATGTTATGCTTGCTTCTATACCTTTGCCATGCAATTGTGACCCTAGCTTACAGATACCCATGATTCACCATTATACTACTCCTATGTGTATTTGCATGCTTGGTGGAGATCCTTGTTGCTATTGTCATGATTTCTCATGTGCCCCATGCTATTGATGCTTGTTGTGTTGGGAGAGTCATGATGATCCATTGCTATTTACATATGGCCTCCTCGCCAATACATTCATGCTATTGTCCTCATATCTTGCTTTCATGTTTGTGCTATGTCATGTGATTTACTCATGCCCACTATTTGCACATGACATGCTTTCCATGATTCCTTCTAATACGTTGCATCTTGCTTTTCTACTAGCTAGCTTGACTTGATTGATATGATTGCTTGCTATGTTGCATCACCCATGTTCCACTATTACTTGCTTTCTTGGGTTGATGACATATATGCTCATGCCTCTCACAGGATATATCTTGATCATTGTCTCTTGTGTCCATTAGTTGCATCTTTCATATCCACTTGTATTGAGTGCAACCATACTATGCTTATTGATCTTGGAGACTTTGACATATTACTTGTGATGCATGCTTGCTTTGATTAAAGCCTATTGTCTTTGGTTGTTCTTGCATCATATGCCTCCATACCATACTACGCTCCTTGAACTTTCTTATGATGAGCATGTTCAGAACACTTGTTGGGTGTCGTACTGCTCAGAATGATAGGTTTTGCACTTCCGCTAACCTCATTTGTTTTTCCAGAGTGTTTGTCATGTCCTTTCATTTTGAAGGATTCACAAGCGATTACATCATGAGATATATTGGTTGTGTGAAGGAATACATGATGTGCAACTCCAACATCCTTGAGGAACATTCATAAGGTGAACTCCTTCTCTTTGGGCCATCCTCAAATCGCATATATTGGATGGGTCACTCTTTCATTGTTGTTTCCTTCTTGTTGTGTACATGTTACATCTATTGGGCGGAGGAAGCGACATTGGAGATTGGCTCTATGGACCTTCACATTGAGGAGCTTCGCACTTATTGGATGCACCTTCGGTTTCCACTCTTGCCACAACATTGAGCATTGGTATACCAACACCTCCATATTTGTTGATTGTGCGCATACATGTCATGCTTTCGATGGACATATCATACCCCATAGCAAGTTTGCATATTATGCATGGATTGACTCACATTATGATTGCCTCGTTGCATCTTGTATTCCCATGTCATCCATAATATATAAACTTGTTCACTTCCTTAGCAAATTTGTTGTGATCTTCCTTGATGGCATATTCATACATAATGATCACATTGCCTATCATCAATTGCATGATGACATATACATGTTGAGCATCCATTGCCATATTCATGCTTTTGATAAACCGTCTCACTATGACATCATTTTGCACGTGGCTGCATTGCTCATACTCATAACACAATTGTGTGCATAATGATTGCATTTGTTCCCATGAATGCTTTGCATACCATTCTAGATCATCTTGATAAGCTTCATGCACTTAAATCCACGAACTATATTGCATACGGACTCATTCTTACATGATGGACACTTTCGTCACGCTAACTTGTATATTCCGAGAGTGTTGCTTGTGTTTGCTCTTTTTGCATGTCTATCACTCCGTGACACCTTGGACTATTTGGATTCGCCATGTCTTCAACTTCGTCCAACTACAAGTCCGTTCTCGACAAGCGTTTCCATGGTGATGAGAGATCACGATCCAGGTCGGATCTTTCCCAAGGAGGGGAGATGATGCGGAGCATCCGTTCATCACCATGTACACTCAGACTACTCTCAAGCCCCAAGGATACATGAGATGAGACCTCGACTATGCTACGCCATTGGACACAAGGTGAACTTCGTTCCTTCCAAGATCTTCCATTACGTGTGTGAGGCAGGGTTTGCTACCTGGCGAGGACTCTGTGCATGCCTAGGTACACAAGGAGACCCTCTCGGAGATGCTCGGAATGATGGACAAGTCCCCAATAAGGATGAAGGAACACGGAAGAGCCAGGGAGAAAGCACAGAACAGGCGGTCCGGCGTCGGCCCGGACATCCGGCCCTTCATAAGCCGGACATCCGGCTGACCAGTCCAGAGCCCTCCACGGCGGCCGCAAATCTCTGAGGCTGACGCCCAGCCCCAGCCCGGACATCGGCCTCCCACAAAGCCGGATACTGGCCCCTCGCGCCGGTCCAGGCGCCCTTGAATCAACGAGAACCGGCCCGCGCCCGGCCGGACATCCGGCCAGCTAGCGGACATCCGGCGTCTCGGGAAAGCCGGGACATCCGGCCGGCCGGGACATCCGGCCTCCCACTGCGCGTCACGATGCTTCGGGCAAGACCCTTGCCTCGCCCTAGACTATATCTCCATCCCCCTTCCTCTTTGATGAGGACATCAATACCATTGTTACACCCACAACCCTGCTGCTATACATCTTTGGACCAATTACCAGAGCATGCCTTGCCATTTGAGATTATCGGTACTTTCGTTTCTTAAGTGCGATTCTAATGTTCATGAGAATATGATGCTGCCTAAATTGGATACATTTGTTTTGCTTACAAATGAAGAAACCTACCATGGACAAGAAAGATGAACCTTGGAACAAGTTCAAGCATGGAGATGTTATGGCATGCAATGAGGAACAAGCGGAGTTACAAGTGATGATTCGGGACTTTGAAGCCACCCTAATGAGTGCATGGGGCCTTGGACGAAATATACAAGATGCCACTTCATAATATTGCGTCCATAGGCTATTCTAGGTCTTTGCGTCACCTTATTATTGAGCCAGGCCCATGTAATTTCAAATAATACTTAAGTATAGGCTGTTTTTAGAGTCCGTGTGTGTGGGAAACAAGAGTTAGGGTTGATTTGGACCCCTACACCAAGGGACACGAAATTCCCCCTCTTCCTCCATATATACAGCCCTTAGGGCACCGTTTAGACCTTAGGTTTGTTTTAGATTAAAAGTTAGCCATAGCTGCAACCGCGCGTGCCGTTTGTGTTCAGCGACCGGACAAAGGCGTCCACAGAACCCCACCTTGATCAATAAAGCTTTCATCTTATATTACGCAATATCCAGATTGCAATCTCAGTTTCTTGCTTGTTCTTCGTTTGCTCGCTTGAAGCAGGCCCTCGTGGTGGGGTTGATGCGTGCTCGGCGTGGTCAATAACCCTCGGAAGTTGGTTTAGCGATTGCTAAAGGCGCGTCGTCTCTTACGTTAAGTAGTCGGATCGTCAAAATTCGACTCCCACAGAAGCGATAGCCACCATCTCATCGAAACAGCAGGACACCTTTGCCTCTATCAAGTGGTATCAGATTTTCAGAGTTGCTCGGGTGAGATTTTCACGTTTTTATTAGATTAGATCGAGTCTGTTCTTCATACCTAAAGTCCATGAAAAAGCCACAAAAAAAAAAAAACATTAGGGTTAGTTCATCATCTCCGAACCAATCGAGCCTTTGCATAATCTTTTTAGGGTTTTGCTTTGTTGAATTTGCTTGGTTGCATAAATGGTATTGTCAAGTTCTTGGTCTTAGAGTCTAGTCTTTTAGAGTTTGAGTTACTGGTCATAAGTTGTCACGCCGCATACGCTTCACCATCATCATCATTGCCATCTACACTTACCATGCTTATCGATGCCAGCTTTCATATATCCAATATCATATAAAAGTATCCATATACCACCGATCCATATCCATATACCACCATTGTCATACCACCACATGCCATATACCACCACCATATACCAATCCGAGTTCCTTGCATATTAGGTTTGTTTTGAGATCCATCTAGTTTCCGATTTGTGTTTTCCTTGCGGAATGGGTTTGGAAAAAGAAAAAGAAATCCGGAAACCACCTCGTTTAGGCCAAAATTTTCCAAGCGCTTGTCGAAAAAATTTACGGCTATCCTATTTTAGGTGTTTCTAAGTGTATTGAGGCGATTACGCCGTTATAGAAAGTTTTTTGACCCGTTTCAGGTTTTGGGTCCAGGGCGGTGAAAAAAATTTTTGGTGAAAAAATTTCGTGCCCATCTGTCAGTTTGACCTCGGAAGAGTTTTGAGACACTACCGCCATTATAGTGATTTTTCGCCAAAAAAAAAAAAAAAGCGCAAAAAAAAAAAAAAAAGCGCAAAAAAAAAAAGTGAAAAAATTATTCCAGTGTGCTTTTCCCTTGTTTCCGATGCAGCGCCGTGATTTTGTTAGTGTTCTAGGCTCGCGTCTCTATTGCGGTCTAGCCTAGGACCCGATGCAGTCTACGTCGTTGAGCGTTTATTCAACTTTGCATCTCTACGAATTGATTATTGCTAACCTTTTTTGCTACCATATTATAAGCCTTCCAGCTCCACATACATCTACATCGATGCGTTTGACTCTCCACAGTAATCGCTCTATCAAGCTTTGAGTTTTGACTACATCGGTTGCGATCACCGCCTCTTTCTTTAGGTAAATGGTAGAATTTGAGATTTGCTTGTGGTTTGTACCATCCACCACACCACCACCACCACTTCCTAGTAGTCGTAGAATCATATTCTTGTGTGTTTCTATTGCTGCTAACCATGGCGAGGATCACAAGCCAAGGGAATTGCTGGGAGAACATGACAAACAAGCGCTACATGATAAGTTTCAACAAATGATGAGTGGGCGGTGGACGATGTGCTAAATAGATTTGAAGAGGCCATGGAGAAGATAGATGGCATTGAGAAGGCGTTGAAACAAGCTCGATAACAAGTTTAATGAATTGCTGCGCGCGTCTACCACCACCACGGCTGCACCTAACGCACCTCTACTACAACAACATGGACTACCTCCACATCCTGAAACAGCCCTCATGAGCACCTGTGTTCCCTCTTCGGTTGGCCAAGCTGCTGGTGCTCTGATATGCATGGCTCCTGCTGCTGCGGTGGGGAGGATGATTATGTGAGAGCTTACGAGGATGAGGTTGATCAACATCAGAACTTCGTGCAACCACCGGCACCACAACCACGGGTCGTCCACATGCAAATAATGGCAATGTTAGGGCTCCCCTTGAGTGCGAGATCATGACCATCTCCCTAAACTGAAATTGAATATTCCACCATTTGAGGGTAGATATGTTCTGATATATATCTTACTTGGGAGTTAGAAAGCTGAACAACGATTTACATGTTTACAATATCACGAGGAGGCGTGTTCCTACTGCTGTTTGTGCTTTCACTAGCTTTGCATGTGTTTGGTGAATGCGAACATTGTAGATTATATCCTGTTCCAGCTACTTGGGCTGCTTTGAAAACTGCTATCGTGTACTCGTTGGGTTCCACCATATTATCAGCGTGAATTACTTCAAAAATTGCAAGCGCTTAAGACAAGGAAAAAATTCGGTGAAAGAATATTATCAGGAATTACAAAGCGGCTTGATTAGATGTGGTATTGTTGAGGAGAATGAAGCTATGCTTGCACGTTTTACGGGTGGATTAAATAGAGATTCAGACCATTCTAGACTACAAGGATTATAATAATATCACTCGATTATTCCATCTTGCTTGTAAAGCTGAGCGTGAAGTCACAGGATCGAGCAGGCCTTGGCGCGGACTAACTTTTTCTGGTCGACCTTCATCATGGACACCACGTGCATCATCTACTTCCACGTTCTACTACACGGCACCTCAAGTGGCTGCCACCTCAACCGTGATGACACAAAGCGGCACAACCACCACTATCGCCAAGAGTACACTGCTTGGGCCTACAGAGCTCTTCTTCTTCTTCAGGCGTCAACAGGGCACACAAGTGATATTATTTATAATCGTTGTAAGGGAAGAGGACATTTTATGAGAGAATGCACATCTCGTGTGATGATTGCTCTTGAGGATGGTGGGTATGAGCTGCTAGTGACTATGATGAAGAGACTTTGGCTCTTATTACACATGAAGAACGGTGGAGATGATTACGATCTGAGGAGCGCAATACATGGCTTGCTGAAGATCTTGACGGTATGAATGTTTAGTTGCTCAACGTGTTTTGAGTGTCAGAGTTACTGGTGAGCAAAATCAGAGGCATAACTTGTTCCATACAAAGGAGTTGTGAAGGCGTTCTATTAGCGTCATCATAGATGGAGGAGCTGCAACAACAGCTAGCATGGATATGGTGGAAAGCTTTCTCTCACACAAGACCACATCCACATCCTTACTACATCCAATGGTTCAACAACAGCGGCAAGGTTAAGGTAACACGTCTTTGTTAGTGTGTATTTTAGTATCTCTACATATCTGATTATGTTGATTGTGATGTGGTACCTATGCAAGCATGTTCCTTATTACTTGGTAGACCATGGCAATTTGATAAAATTCTGTACACCATGGTAGAAACAATCAGTATACTCTTGTTCACAAGGATAAAAATATTACTTTGCTTCCTATGACTCTGATTCCATTTTGAAGATGATATTAATAGAGCTAATAAAGCAAAACAGGAGAAAAATAAAGTGAAAATCAGATTGTGGCAAAAGAATTTGAGCAACAAATGAAGCCTAATAAACCATCTAATGTTGCTTGAAATTAAACTGAAAAGTGCATGTTTATTTGCCACCAAATCTGATATTGATGAGCTAGATTCTGCAAATCTGTTTGCTATGCTTTGTGTGCAAAGAGGCATTATTTTCATTAGGGGCGTGCCTTCCTCTTTGCCCCTATTTGTCACTAACATTTTGGGGAGTTATTTGGCGTCTTCCCACAAGGCGTGCCACGGGATTACCACCTATTAGAGAATTGAGCATCAAATTGACTTAATTCCGGTGCATACGCTACCAACGCTGCACCATACTTCGTACCAATCCGGAGAGCGAAGGAGATTATCGTCAAATCACGAGGCTGCTTTCGACAAAGGTTATATCTGCGAATCTCTTAGTCCTTGTGCTGTTCCTATTATACTAGTGCCTAAAAAGGATGGTGCGTCGGCGTATGTGTGTTGATTGTAGAGGCATTAATAATATTACTATTCGTTATCGTCATCCTATTCCTAGGCTAGATGATATGCTTGATGAATTGAGTGGCTCTACAATATTCTCCAAAGTTGATTTGCGTAGTGGATACCATCAAATTCGTATGAAATTGGGAGATGAATGGAAAACAGCATTTAAAACTAAGTTTGGATTATATGAGTGGTTAGTCATGCCTTTTGGGTTAACTAATGCACCTAGTACTTTCATGAGATTAATGAGCGAAGTTTCGTGCTTTCATTGGACGATTTGTGGTAGTTTACTTTGATGATATACTGATTTATAGCAAATCTTTGGAAGAACATTTGGAACATTCGTGCTGTTTTTAATGCTCTCGTGATGCGTTTGTTTGGTAACCTTGGGAAGTGCACCTTTTGCACCGACCGAGTATCTTTCTTGGCTATGTTGTTACTCCACAGGGAATTGAAGTTGATAAAGCCAAGATTGAAGCTATTGAGAGTTGGCGCAGCCCAAAGCGGTCACACAAGTGAGGAGTTTTCTTGGACTAGCTGGTTTCTATAGGCGTTTGTGAGAGACTTTAGCACCATTGCTGCACCTCTCAATGAGCTTACAAAGAAGGATGTGCCTTTTGTTTGGGGTACCGCTACGGGAAGAAGCCTTCACGGTATTGAAAGATAAGTTGACACATGCTCCTTTACTCCAACTTCTGACTTTAATAAGACTTTTGAGCTTGAATGTGATGCTAGTGGAATTGGATTAGGAGGTGTGTTATTACAAGATAGCAAACCTGTTGCATACTTTTACGAAAAATTGAGTGGGCCTAGTCTGAACTATTCTACTTATGACAAAAGAATTATATGCTCTTGTTAGGACTTTAGAGACATGGCAACATTATTTATGGCCCAAAGAATTTGTTATACATTCTGATCATGAATCTTTGAAACATATTAAAAGTCAAGCTAAACTGAATCGTAGACATGCTAAATGGGTTGAATTCATTGAGACTTTCCCTTATGTCATTAAACACAAGAAGGGTAAAAGAAAATGTTATTGCTGATGCTTTGTCTAAATCGCTATACTATGCTTTCACAACTTGACTTCAAAATATTTGGTTTGGAGACCATCAAAGATCAATATGTGCATGATGCTGATTTTAAAGATGTAATGCAGAATTGTAAAGAAGGAAGAACATGGAACAAGTTCGTTATTAATGATGGTTTTGTGTTCCGTGCTAACAAGCTATGCATTCACTGCTAGCTCTGTTAAGTCTTTTGTTGTTGCTGGGAGGCGCATGGAGGAGGATTAATGGGACACTTTGGCGTGAAGAAGGCGGATATACTTGCTACACATTTCTTTTGGCCAAGATGAGGCAGGATGTTGAGCGTTTTGTTGCTGTTTGCACTACATGTCAAAAAGCTAAGTCACGACTCAATCCTCATGGTTTATATATGCCTTTGCTGTGCCTAGTGTTCCTTGGGAGGATATATCTATGGACTTTGTTTTAGGTTTACCTCGAACAAAGAAGGGAGGATAGCATATTTGTTGTCGTGGATAGATTCTGAAAATGGCACACTTTATACCATGTCATAAAAGCGATGATCTTTGTTAATGTTGCTGATTTGTTCTTTGTGAAATTATTAAGCTTGCATGGTGTGCCAAATACTATTGTTTCAGATCGTGATACTAAATTTCTTAGCCACTTTTGGAGATGTTTATGGGCTAAGTTGGGGACTAAACTGCTTTTTAGTACTACTTGTCACCCCAAAGCTGATGGACAAACTGAAGTAGTCAATAGAACATTGTCTACTATGCTTAGGGCTGTTTTGAAGAATAATAAGAAAATGTGGGAAGAATGCTTGCCTCATATTGAATTTGCTTATAATCGTTCATTGCATTCTACTACTAAGATGTGCCCTTTTGAAATTGTGTATGGCTTCCTACCTCGTGCACCTATTGATTTGTTGCCTCTTCCATCTTGGAGAAGGTTAATTTTGATGCTAAAGAACGTGCTGAATTGATTTTAAAAATGCATGAGTTAACTAAGGAAAACATTGGCGTATGAATGCTAAATATAAACTTCTTTGGAGATAAGGGTAGAAAACATGTTGTCTTTGCACGGAGATCTTGTTTGGTTACATTTGCGTGAGATAGGTTTCCTAATTTGCATAAATCAAAGCTAATACCACGTCTGATGGTCCATTTAAGGTGTTAGAAAATAAATGATAATGCATATAAACTTGAGCTGCTGCAGATTTTGGGGTTAGTCCACTTTTAACATTGCAGATTTGAAGCCTTATTTGGGTGAGGAAGATGAGCTTCCGTCGAGGGCGACTTCATTTCAAGAAGGGAGGATGATGAGGACATCAATACCATTGTTACACCACAACCCCTCTGCTATACATCTTGGACCAATTACTAGAGCTCGCGCCGCCAATTGAATTATCGGTACTTTCGTTTCTTGGTAATGATTCCAATGTTCATGAGAATATGATGCTGCCTAAATTGGATACATTTGTTTTGCTTACAAATGAAGGGCCTACCATGGACAAGAAAGATGAACCTTGGAGCAAGTTCAAGCATGGAGATGTTGGCATGCGCAAAGGGAACAAACGGAGTTACAAGTGATGATTCGGGACTTTGAAGCCACCCTAATGAGTGCATGAGGCCTTGGACGAAATATACAAGATGCCACTTCATAATATTCGTCCATAGGCTATTCTAGGTCTCGTCACCTTATTATTGAGCCAGGCCCATGTAATTTCGAAATACTTAAGTATAGGCTGTTTTAGAGTCCGTGTGTGGGGAAACAAGAGTTAGGGTTGATTTGGGACCCCTCCACCAAGGGCCACAAATTCCCCCTCTTCCTCCATATATACAGCCCTTAGGGCACCGTTTAGACCTTGGTTTTGTTTAGATTAAAAAGTTCGCCATAGCTGCAACTTGGCGTGCGCCGTTTGTGTTCAACGACCGGACAAAGCGTCCAGAGAACCCCACCTTGATCAATAAAGCTTTCATCTTATATTAGCAATATCAGATTGCAATCTCAGTTTCTTGCTTGTTCTTCGTTTGCTCGCGAGAAGCAGGCCCTCGTGGTCGGGTTGATGCGTGCTCGGCGTGGTCAATAACCCTCGGAAGTTGGTTTAGCGATTGCTAAAGCGCGGCGTCTCGCTACGTTAGTAGTCGGATCGTCAAAGTCGACTTCCTCGAAGCGATAACCACCATCTCCTTGAAACAGCCAGGACACCTTTGCCTCTATCCATATGCCTTATTCACTTACACCTTCATTGGCTCTAGACTATATATACTCCTCCACTCCATCGATTATGACCTTGATGGACCGTCCATTGATGCGGCTTTTGTGTGGAAGATGTGGCATCGTTGGTCTTCTTCTTGTTGATGTTGAAGAGTCAAGACCTTGGAACAATGAGGCGGGGCTCGAATCCTCATCACAAAGACTTGATCATCTTCATCTTCATTCACTTGCCGGTGCATGGCCACTTGCTCAAGGGCTTCCATTTCCTCTTCCTCATAGAGTCATATGTGCCATCGTCGTTGAGGATCATGGTTGCGCTTGTTGGTGCATTCATTATGACTTGTGGCCTCGGCCGCCTTGCCAAGTGAAACACTTGAAGGAGCTTGTCTTGATGGTCTCATCGATTGGAGATAGAAGAGGATGAAACCATGGCTTAAGGTTTATTGAAGTAGGAGGAGGGACGACTTGAACTTGTCGATGTCTTCTTGTAACTTGACTTGTCGTCGTTTCTTGAAGGAAGCTTGGTTGGTGTAGATGTTGGAGGAGTCGTTGAAGCTTGGTTGTTGGAGAAGCCGTAGGTCTTGGATGAGTGCTTGGCGTACTTGAAGTCATCTTGTGCTTGGCGTTCCGCCTTTGGCTTGATGTCTGAGCTCAATGAGGATGAGGTATGGTTGGAAGTCGGCGATCTTCTTGATGGGATGATTGAGTCCGTTCAAAGCGTGCCATAGTTGCTCATCATCTTCCTTGACATTGGCTCGAATCATGGCTATCTCCATCTCCTTGTAGTATTCTTCAACACTCTTTGTTCCTTGCTTGAGTAGTTGGAGTTTCTTGAAGAGTCCACGGTTGTAGTAGGTTGGCACAAAGCGTGCTAGCATGACATCCTTCATTTGAGCCCAAGTGGTGATTGGAGGTTCACCTCTTGCTTGTAAATAAACTCAATGATTTGTTGCCACCATATGAGCACATAATCTTGGAACTCAAGTGATGCCATAGCGATTTTCTTGGCTTCATCGTAGTTATGCAAGCGGAAGATTTTGTCAACCTTCAATGCCCATGAGAGGTAGTCTTGGGGTCATTGCTTCCATTGAACTTTGGCATGGTGAATTTTAGCTTGCCGTGGCGTTGCTCTTCATTGTGTTGTTGGCGATGTTGATGATGGCGTCCCTTGGCGTGGAATGTACTCGTCTTCATGTTGCTCTTGGCGGGAGGAAGACCATGATCAACTTGCTCTTGTTGAACTTGATGTTGAGGTGGAGCTTGGCGAGCTTGTGGAGGCTTGAGGAACTTGGCGTTGTACATGAGGTTGGTAGTTCCTCTCTTGGATTTCTTCTCGAAGGGCTTCCTCTTGATTGCGCCGTTCGCGATTGCGGTTGGCGAAGGCTCTACTTGATTCTTGAAGGAGCACGTTGCGCCTCAAGGCTTGCGCTTCACGTTGTTGTTGTTGAAGGCGTTGAGCCTTGGCGTCTTGTTAAATCTTGGTGACGACGTGCTCTTTCTTCCTCTTGTTGGCGGCGAAAGCGTTGTCGTTCTTGAGAGCGAGCAAAAGCCTCTTGGTTTGATTGAGGGCGAGAACTTGATCATCAACTTGCTCTTGTAAATGCTTGTCATGTAGCGGGTTTTAGATGCATAGCGGTCTTGGCGAGCGTACTCGTCGAAGAGTGTTAGATGGCGGTGTACTTGAGTCGTAGAAGGTTGTCGTCGGAATGTCGACTCGGCGGCTCCGTCTTGATGATGAAGAAGTGGAATGATGCGTGTTCTCATCAGCGGATCTCGTCCATTCTTGCATCATTCTCTTCCTTATGAGCCTCGAACTTGTTGTGAATAGTCTCTGTATGCGTTGCTCGGAGAGTCATGAAGTCGATGGCGAGGTTGTCGTCTGATCGCTCATTGCTTGTTGTTCTTGGTGCAGCGCTCGTTGTGCACAAAGAGGTGGCTCTTGGTGACGTCACGAGGACATGTAAATAGTCGTCTTGCTCGATGAAGAGTGGGTTGGTGAAGAACTTGGCCTATCCATCATTCCAAACAAGATGTGAGTGGTAGAGCGGAAAGAACTTATACCAATGTACCTTTGACCCGATGTTGAAAATGAATCAAGTTCACTCAAATGCGGACAATGAAATAGCACTCTTGGTACCGATTCTTGTCGGTTCTCACACCTACACAAATAAAGCTTATGGTGGAGCTCGGTTAGGATGGTGGCACAAAATTTGATGTCAATTGTAAGTGAGACTCAATAAAGTTGAAAAAGATTACATAAATTCGCAAATGTAACAAGTAGACCAAGCAAGTAGTGGTACGGAAACACACGCATAAATAGATAAGTGGGATTGTGCAAACCAAAAGTGAGCCAAAATGTGGAAACCACGAGAATGCTCTTGTTGCACAATACTAGAGAGGCTTAACGCGATTGCACAAAGGGCGATCTGTGAACTTGTGCACACAACTACTAGGCAAAATACAGCGATCTCTATCCCAAGTATGCTATATGTATGATATTTTGGTTGCTATGATCCAAGATGATCGGATATGACAATCTTAATGTTGTATGATGCTATGGTTCTTGCTTATAAGCTCTTTGCTTATCTTTCCTCTTTCCTTAAAAAGCTTGGGTGGCTCTTTCACTTTTGAGCTCTTTTCTTATACAAACTTCACGAACCAAGATAGCAATTGTGTATGCTATGACAACATTGTGACACACAAGTTGATCTCAAGATATGCACCACTATGGTATGCTATTCTATGCTATGGAGTATGATCACTAAGGTGCACAAGTCACGTTGCCAGCAATACTCAATGGCTAGTCTCGATGGGTAACTTAGCAAAAAAGTAAGGCTATGTGGTTATCAATGCAATTGCGAGAGATGACAAAGATGTCGTCGAGTTACAAATCATAACGATGATGAGTCCTTAAGCGAAGATGAGTGGTGGTGATGATGACGTCGAACCGTGCCTATAGCGAAACACAATAGGACACGAGAACCACAACTCAAATTCTCAAAGACCAAAAGCGAAAATGTGGTAGCGGAAAGTGGAGGTGGTATAGCGGATGATGTGGTTTAAGCCCTAGGCAAAGATGCGATGTTTGGAAAATTTGATGGTGTCAAAAAGGTGGGTGAAACCAAGGTGAGGTCCTCAAAAGACACGTCGATAGCTTCAAAAGCAGGCCAAGAACACTCAAATCGGAGTTGGATGAAAAGTTATGATGAAAATGGTGAAAGTCGGAAGGCTGAAGCTGGCCGGGGCAGTAGTACAGCTGGGTAGAGGCTAGTAGTACGCTCGTAGCAGATAATACCGCTTGGAGCAGGCGATAATACCGCTAGATGTCGGGATCCACCGACTATTTAGGCTGAGCAGGGGCTGGCGGTAGTGCCGTACTCAGCGGTGAAGTACCGCTAGGAAGCTGGTAGTCGCTCAGTGATAATACCCGTTAGGAGGCGGTAGTCCGCTCGTGTCGAGATTTTCTCGATTTCTCGAATCGTTCTGCGCGATTTTGGCGGAAATGGGTGATTTGGGGTCAAAATTGATGGATTTTAATGGATGGAAAGAGGTGAAACTTGGGGAGATGCTAGATGGGCTGAAACCAAGCAAATCCACGGATCAAAATCAACAAAATTTCATCACACTAACAAATCACACAAAAAAAATTTGGGGCTATTTTGTGGGAATTTTGAATTGGGACTAAAACAACAAATCAAGCTAGAAAAAGAGGGTAGGGGCTCCAATACGTGATCAACATGGCTCATGATACCATGATGATGTAGAGGCGGAACCCTCGTGGGCGATCTTTCACGCTTGGAAGAATCCCTCGAGGAACCACGAAGAGCAGCGGAAGAACACGAGGGAAAACACGGGGAGAGCGAGAGAGATCACTCAACCGACAAGAAAGCGATCACACAAGTGCTAGATTATCAAACACATAGAGTGGCACAAGATTCAAGGACAACAAAGGGTAGGATACAAGGGTAGCCGTTCTTCTCCGAGAGGAGGTCTTGAGGTCCACCCTAGGAGGGTCTTGAATCCGCAGGGGATCTTCTCGTGAGGTCCTGATCTCGAAGGAGAAGTAGCCAAGTGGATGAGCAAAGGCTCTCACACGAAATATGAGCAAATCCAAGCTAACCCTAGAAAGGATGAGGGAAGGTCTATTTATAGTCTAGGACCTCCAAGGGGTAAGTTGAGGCGAAAGCAGTACATGGGCCTCGGCAGCGGCTTCTGTGCAAGCGAGGCGGTAGTACCGTTGCTTCATGGCGGTAGTACCTCTTTCGGTGATATGATACCGCTTTGTGGAAATGTGATATACCGCTTTCAGCGATAATGCCGCTTATCTTAATGATAGTACCGCTCGGCGCCGTCGATTCACTGGAGTGTGTCGGGTTTTGCGGAAGTGAGGCGGATGGAGAGCGGTAGTACCGCTTGGCTCGGCTCGTGATTGGCTTAGTGGTAGTACCTGGCTTCGCTGGTGATAATGCAGCTTGGCTTGGCGGTAGTACCGCTCCCTCTGAACTCTGCAGCTCCTTCTCTTGCTCTTGGTGTCCATCTTGGGCTGCAGCTTCTCCTAGGTTGGTTCCTTGGTACCTAAGCATGCACAACATTCAGTTGAGGTAGTAGCCATGTCTCGAGAGGGTCATATGATATTTCACTAAGGAGAGAAGTCACCTCGGTCTCGAGAGCTCGAGCTCGTGCTCTAGTCATGGGTCCTCTTGGCTCTTGATGAGGCGGTTGTGGATGCATGGGGATGATCGTGGGATGCTCCATCATCTCCCCCCTTGGAGAGATCCGACCTCGGATCAAAGCTTCATCTCCATGGAAAGGTGCGAGGTCCTTGGCGTTGAAGATGTCGCTCACGTTGTACTTGTCGCGAGGTATGTCGATCTTGTAAGCGTTGTCGTTGTGGCGTGCTAGTACCTTGAAAGGTCCATCGGCTCGAGGAGAAGTTTGGACTTGCGTTCTTTGGGAAGCGGTCCTTGCGAAGGTGTAGCCACTAGATCACCAATGTTGAAGGCGATGGGTTGCTTGTTGGCGTTGAGCTTGTTTGCTGGCGTTGTACTTGGCGCTCGATGGTGTGCCTTGTATCTTCGTGCATCTTCTTGATGTAGCTTGCTCGTTCACTTGCATCCATGTTAGTGCGCTCTTGGAGAGGAAGTGGTAGAATGTCCAATGGGGACAACGGGTTGAAACCGTGAAGCGACCTCGAAGGGGACTTGCGGTAGTTGAATGTCTTGCGATTGTAGGCGTACTCGGCGATGGGTGAACATGCTTCCCACTCCTTGATGTTCTTCTTGATCAAGACACGAAGTAGAGTGGATAGTGTGCGGTTCGTCACCTCCGTTTGGCCGTCGGTTTGAGGATGGTATGCGAGGAGAACAAGAGCTTGATTCGAGCTTGGCACATAGGGTCTTCAAAAGTAACTCAAGAACTTGGCGTCACGATCGGAGGCGATTGTCTTTGATGCATCATGGAGTCATAAGATTTCCCTACAAAGAGATTTGCAACATGTGAAGCATCGTCTATCTTGTTGCAAGGAATGAAATATGCCATTTAGAAAATCTATCCACAACAACAAAGAGCGGAATCCTTGCCATTTTGAGTCCTAGAGCAAACCAAGTACAAAATCCATACTAATGTCTTCCCATGGTTGATATGGAATAGGAAGAGGCATGTAAAGACCATGAGATTGAGCTTTAGACTTAGCTTTGCGACATGTGTAGCATCGGTTGGTGAAGCGTGAGGCGTCATGAGAACATCTTGGGCCAAAAGTAGTTGTTGGAGAGTCGGCGAATGTCTTGTCGCGTCCAAAGTGTCCCATGAGGCCGCCTCCATGAGCCTCTTGCAAAAGGAGCAAGAAGAGAAGACTCGGGGATGCAAAGTTTGTTAGCTCTCATAAGGTAACCATCCTTGATGTAATATTGTTCCCAAGGCGTGTCGTCAAACACTTAGCATAAGGAGAAGCAAAGATGGATCATGCTCATACAAGTCTTTTATATGCTCAAAACCAATAACATTCAACTCAAGTTGAGTGACAAGCATGTTTATCGTGAAAGCGTCGGCAACTACATTTTCTTTAATGCGTGCTTGATCACATAAGGAAAGATTCAATGATTCACTCCATTTGGCATGGCGCTTGTTCAATTTAGTTTGACCTTTGAGGTACTTAAGCGTTCATGATCGGTATGGATGACAAACTCATGCGGTCTAAGGTAATGTTCCCAAACATGTAGCACACGCACTAAAGCATACAATTCTTTGTCATAGATGGGATAATTAAGTTGAGCAGGAGGTTTTCACTAAAATAACAATGGCTCGTTTTTCTTGCATTAAAACTCCGCCAATTCAGTACCACTTGCATCACAATGAACCTCAAAAGTTTTGTCAAAATTGGGCAAAGCAAGAATCAGACATGAGTAAGCAAAGACTTGAGCTCATCAAAAGCGGTTGATTGCAAAGTTCCCCAAACAAAGGGAGTATTCTTCTTGCTCAAAGCATGCAAAGGAAATGCAATTGTGCTAAAATCTTTCATGCAGCGACGATAGAAACCCATAAGACCAAAAGAAACTTACGCACTTGTTGCAAATTGGTGGAGTTAGGGCCAAGTTTGATTGCTTCAATTTTAGATTTCATCAACATGGACACCTTTGAAGAAACAACAAAACCCAAGAAAACCACTTTGTCGACTCCAAAAGTGCATTTTTCAAATTTGCATAAAAGGCTTTCCTTGCGAAGAGTTTGCAACACAGATTTTACATGATTGAAGTGCTCTTTCATGGTTTTGCTAAACACAAGAATATCATCAAAGTAAACCACAACAAAGACTCCAATATAAGAATGAAGCACATGATGCATAAGGCGCACAAAAGTCACGGGAGAATCTTCGAAGACCCATAGGCATCACTAACCCACTCATATAAACCAAATTTGGTTTTGAAAGCAGTTTTCCATTCATCACCCTCTTGTATGCGTGTTTGATAATAGCCACTTTTAAGATCAATTTTTGAGAAAAAGTTGGCTCCACTAAGTTCATCAAGCATGTCATCTAAGCGAGGAATGGGATGCCTATATCGAACGGTAACTAGCATTGATAGGTCTACAATCCGGAACCTGGCGGAAACTTCCATCGGGCTTAGGCACAAAGAATAATAGGAGCGGCACAAGGGCTTAGGCTTTCACGTACATGACCAGGTTAGTCGATGAGTTGTTTGTATGCTAGTTGAATCTCCTTGGTTTCTTCCGGGATTGACTCGGTATGGAGCTTTGTTTGGTAGCGGTGCTCCTGAGATGAGGTCGATTCGATGCTCAATGCCTCGAAGAGGAGGTAGACCGGAGGTAGCTCATCGGGGAAAACATCTTGAAATTCCTGCAAAAGAGATTGAAACACCAAAAGGTAGCGTGAATGGTGTTAGTTTTGTTTCTCCATCCTTGCACACAAGGACAAAGTGCATCACCTCGATGGGTGCTCACACTTCTCTCATCTCACTTGGTGGCAAATAGAATGAGGTTTTCTCTCTAAGCGAAGAGTCTCTCAAATTTGGCTTGTGCTCTCACTCACTTTTGGGTGGATCCTTTCTCACTCTTTTCTCTATGATGTGTGGCTTGCTTGTGGCTATCACTTGACTAGGAGACATAGGTCGTAGCACATATTCCTTCCCTTTCATCTTGAAGCTATAGTGATTGGTTCGCCCATTGTGGATGACACCACGGTCGAATTGCCATGGTCGACCAAGAAGGAGGTGGCAAGCGGTCATTGGGACCACATCACACTCCAAAGTGTCTTCATAAGCACCAATTTTGAAGGAGACTTGGACCGTATGCTCGACTTCGTATAGTGGAGTCCTTAGCCATTGAACCTTGTAGGGGTGTGGGTGCTTCCTCTTGACCAATTGTAGCTTGGAGCATAGTTCTTCACTTGCCAAGTTGTGGCAACTACCTCCATCGATGATGACCTTGATGGACCGTCCATTGATGCGGCTTTTGTGTGGAAGATGTGGCATCGTTGGTCTTCTTCTTGTTGATGTTGAAGAGTCAAGACCTTGGAACAACGAGGCGGGGCTCGAATCCTCATCACAAAAGACTTGATCATCTTCATCTTCATTCACTTGCGGTGCATGGCCACTTGCTCAAGGGCTTCCATTTCCTCTTCACTCATAGAGTCATATGTGCCATCGTCGTTGAGGATCATGAATGCGCTTGTTGGTGCATTCGTATGACTTGTGGCCTCGGCCGCATAAAGTGAAACACTTGAAGGAGCTTGTCTTGATGGTCTCATCGGTCGGAGTAGAGGATGAAACCTGTGACTTGAGGTTGCTTGTAGTAAGAGGAGGACGACTTGAACTTGTCGATGTCTTCTTGTAACTTGACTTGTCGTCGTTTCTTGAAGGAAGCTTGGTTGGTGTAGATGTTGGAGGAGTCGTTGAAGCTTGGTTGTTGGAGAAGCCGTGGGTCTTGGATGAGTACTTGGCGTGCCAGAGTCATCTTGTACTTGGCGTTCCGCCTTTGTAGCTTGATGCACGAGCTCAATGAGGGATGAGTATGGTTGGAAGTCGGCGATCTTCTTGATGGGATGATTGAGTCCATTCAAGAAGCGTGCCATAGTTGCTCATCATCTTCCTTGACATTGGCTCGAATCATGGCTATCTCCATCTCCTTGTAGTATTCTTCAGCGCTCTTTGTTCCTTGCTTGAGTAGTTGGAGTTTCTTGAAGTGCGGTTGTAGTAGGTTGGCACAAAGCGTGCTGCATGACATCCTTCATTTGAGCCCAAGTGGTGATTGGGGTTCACCTCTTGCTTGTCGTTGCTCAATGATTTGTTCCCACCATATGAGCACATAATCTTGGAACTCAAGTGATGCCATAGCGATTTTCTTGGCTTCATCGTGGTTATGCAAGCGGAAGATTTTGTCAACCTTCAATGCCCATGAGAGGTAGTC
>JAHIAM010002892.1:0-42803 GCA_021605205.1 Aegilops longissima
TCAGTCCATCCTCCATATCTCGTTATTCATTATCGTATGTGAGGCCTTCCTCCATATTACCCTCACTTTGGATTGTGGCTCAAGACCTTCAAGGTGGAGCCAAAAGATGATCGAGGCAACAAGCCGAGTCGCGGGCGGTCATAAGCAAAGCGTCTTTGATGCTCCGTGGCGAGGCTCTTTTCAAGAAGGAGCTTGGTTTGTGTGAGGTGGTTTTATATCACCGCTCCAGGAGCACCAAATGGGTGGTGCCACCGCCCTTCGCTCGAGTCCACCCATGGTGGCGTCATGGGTCAACAAGGGGCTCGGCGGGGGCCGTCAAAGGCGTTCCTACATTGCGGGGCCGTATCGAGACCTCCAAGAAAGAGATCAATATGGTGGCGATAAGCGCGGGTTATGTTGATTGGCACCTTCTTACCGCAAGCGTCGCCCCCTCAAATGCAGTAGAATTAAATCCGGAGGGACCACGAGCTCTCCGACATTTTATGGGTGCGACACCCGTGGAGATGTATAAAGCATTCTTGGATCACAAGAAAGTGTCAGGACTGGCCGGGGCCAGGGACTAAGCTATGTCCTTGGATACTCAAGTAAGTAGTCCTGTAGGACGGGCTGTTCATTCATTTATCATATACATGCCCTTTAAAGGCCGTTTCTTGAGCAGGAGTGGATAGCCAAGGAAAAATCAATAAGGTGTCGGCTCCCTCGGAGACCACGCGGATCCCATCTTGACCAAGATGTTGAAGGCCGCGCCTTTTAAAAGAAGCGAAGGGGAGCGGGAAGCAACTGCCTCCTCCACGAAGGAGATTTTCGAGGAAGGAGGATCAAGGTCCCCCTCCAAGGAGAAGAGGACCCGCAGCGGAAGATCCGGAGGTCGAGGCCTCGAAAGGGAAAGAAATCTTCGTCGAGAGAGTCCGGCGTTAGGAAGTAACCCAGCGCCTTTGTTTCCCCAAAGGGATCAGCCCTCCAATGAGCCGTAAGTAAAAAGAAGGGGTCTTGTAAATAAGGAACATCCTGCATTTATTTAGAAGATATGAGAAATTGTACCTTATGAGTTCGGATCTCAGCCCTTCTCGTGAGCTCGTCTTCGTGGGATCTTCTTCCGGAGATGATGGAAGCAACGCCTCCACTGTCGCACCTTCATGTGAGGCGGGCCTGACGAGTGTAAATCACGGAGGTTTCCCAGTCCCGTGAGGGCGGAAGGTCCGTCGCCGGTGGCGTCTTGATCGGAGGTGAAGGATCTGCTTGGGTGGCTGACTATCTGAGAAGATCACCGTGCTCTAATGGAATACAGTGATTGAAAGAATTACATCTTTGAGAGTGGATTGCATGAAGCCGCGAGAAACTTCTTGTGAGGGTTGAAGTGCATAAAATGATGTACCTTGACGATTATGGATATAGAATCAGCCTGTATAGATAGTAGCCCACGAGACTCGGTATGTTGTCAAAATTGACAGCGTCTGAGGATCTATCTCGATTATAACATATCGCTCCTAAATAGATGGTAGGCGTCCGGTGTTGGACCGGACTGATGAATATGCCAAACTAAAGGCGGATGCGGACATCATATTTGGTCGATAAGCGGTTTGGCGAGTCACAAGGTATATGACTTCTGCGGACCCTGGTAAGGGAGCTTAGCGCCCATGCCTTACCACTTGTATGCTTAATGCAGGTGGTGCCGCTGCTGTGGAGGAGCTGCTTGGCGGAACTTTCAGCGAAAGAGCAAGCCCGAAATAATGTCTGGCCGCTTTAAGAGGCGTAGAGAATAAAAGCGAGCAGACACTCCTTTCGCTTGAAACAAAGAGAAATGGCCGATATGGTCATAAAGTTGAAGAATACTACCGACGGCTGCGAGGTTCTTGAAAAAAAACGTCAAAGCGGAACAGAAGAAGGCCTGAAAAAGGCAACCGCCGAATCCAGGATGCCCGTTCCGCTTTGAGAGCTGCCAAGGAGGCTGAGTCGGGCGGGGCTATTGCGGTTGGAAAACCGTTTACTGCGGAGAAATATCTGGATCGAAGTATGCTCGGTTAGACGAGTTGTGGAGTTTGGAGGATGCTTATCTGGACTTAGCGGCGGCTGCCGAACCTTGATTAGCACTTAGAGGCGGAAGGGGCATAGAAGGGAAGAAGCTATATTAGTGCAATTCCATAGTATGGGCGTCCTCTTCGTTGACCCGATCGGTTGGCTGAATGGGCGAGCTGAATCGATTATCCGGACTTGCCATGAAGCATGTCATGACTCATTTGTGGCGGCGGACCCCAACCGAAGAGTTATTTTAGTTTAGTCTAGCGGTTCCTTGATGCGGTACTGCGTGTCAGCCTTAATGAAGCGGTCGGCGTGTATTGAGGGCGCATGAATGGCTCGGCCCGTGTCAAGACATCTTGGAGGGAGATGAAGGCCACCGATGTTGCATCCCAAAATTGAACGAAGCGATCGTGCGAGCACTATTTGAGGAAGTCTGCGCGGCGCTCGTTTAATAGGGCGTAGTGCTCGAAGGATATTATGTTTAAATGACATGTATGATTTGTGAAAACAATGTTTCAATATAATATAAGAGATTTTTTATACTTATGCGTTCAAGTAGTAAACTACTCCTGTGCGGCCGTTGATGTATATGTATATATAACTGAAAGATGGCAGTCCTTAGCTGGCCCCCGCGCACATAGTCTGAAGTGTTTACAAAAAAGCGCTTTTCACATTAATCCAACGTCTTGGTCCTATTAAGGAGGTGCTAGCGTAGCAAACTGAGCAACGGACTATAATGCTTTATCACTTTCCTTAGCCATAGGAGTTGGAGGGTGGGGCTACTATATAGCCCACAGAACGCGCCTCTCCCGAATTCGAGGTGCGTGTGTGCACGACAGCGGTCCCGTTAATCGGAGAATTCTAAACATTCCGGTGAGTCATCAGTGGTTGACCAGTCTCGCTATATCATGACAGTCGGTTTGGCTTTCTCTCTTGAGGTGCTTTCGCCCGGCGAACGGGGCACTGTCCTTGATAGTTCTCCACAGTGCCCGCGTTAGCCGATACAGCGGGCGTAAGGCAGCAAAACACAAAGCCGGGCAAACCCAACATTTGACCAAAGACATGATTGAACTGATGCATATAAGGCCCTAACTCGAGATGCGAATACTACCTAAGGTATTCGGTCTTTATAAAAATGGGCTGAATAATGCCACAGGCCCACAGTGTCAGTGCAGCGCAAAAAATTCTGGTGCGGCCAATGCCAAAGCATGACCTCCTCCTCGGTTATAGTAAGAAAGGGGGATGTATATCAACAAGAGCAGTAAAAAAGGTTCGCTGGGTCTTAATCTGAAAAGAATCCTTGCAGCGGGTCCCTACTACCGTCTGCTTTGTGTCTCCGTTGTGCCATATCTTGGATGAGGGTGTGTACGTTGTTCATCTGTAAAGAGAGGAACTTAGTTTAAAGAAAAAGATCGTGCAAAGATGTACTTTATATTAAATAAGCGAGTGCGATTGAAGAAGTGAATAAAATTGAGCTTTATTGTCTCTTGTTGTACATGCATGCAGCCCTTGTTTGGGGTATGCGCCCGATGGCGCCCGGACTCGTCTAGCCGTGTCAAGGTTTGAATAACCTATTCGAGGTTCTTTGACTAAGCGGGCGGATAGGTGTGGGGCTGTCAAAGCGGTCTCACGTTCTTCCGTGCTCGAGTAACATAATACTCCCTTTTAATGAGATGATGCGCGTGGACCGGGCATTTTAAGTGTAAGAGATGCATAATGCGGTATTGCGTTAAAGCGGTAGCTTCATGCATGATGAGTGCTTGATAGCTCTTTGTCGAATGGGCGATGTGGAAGGATTAACTTTTGGCGGAAGTTGTCGGATGGGCGAACACAACTTCTAGTAGAAGGAGCCCGTACAATGGGCATCTGGGCGGGCATTACCCTTTGAAGGAGGTGTTGCTATGGCGAATTTTGGTTGGGTCTATCCCCATCTTTGCGGATTGTGTCTGATATATCGGGTTTATGTCACTGCCACCATCCATGAGGACTTGTGTAAATTGGAATCCGTCAATTATAGGATCAATATCAAGGCAGTCCATCCTCGTTCGGATACTTTCGGAATAGTCACGATAGTCGAAGGTGATTGGTTTTGACAACCCGGTGTTGGTACTCTGCTAGGGTAGTTTGTGCGGCGGCGCATTTTAGTGGGCGCGCTCTGTTTCCCTTTGATCACGTGAAGTGAATTTACTGTTTTAACCTCTTGTGGGAAATTCTTTTGTTTTCCGGGGCTCTGCTTGTGGTTCTCGTCATCATCTTCACTTGGTGTGTCGAGCCCTTGTGTTCGGCGTTGAGTCGCGGACTGTTTGAAGACCAACCAATCTCTGTGGGCATGGTTTGCGAGCCTCCAGAATCTTGTGGATTTGAATCCGGCGTTGATTGCCACGCTCTTTGGACCGTTCCCCTTGTCTGGCGCTGGTCCTTGTTGTGCCGTGGTTTCCCATTCCATCCACGACTTTGGATGTACTTGGGTATTTCTTCTGCATCTTGCTAAGCCAGCTATCCTCTCCAGCATAAGCGGGTCATGAAACTTATTAATGCGGCCATGGTTCTCGGCTTCTCTTGGCGAGGTGTCTGTGAGCCATTACGTCTCGAGAGGTTGTGTTTGAAAGCTGCTAAAGGCTTGATGTCAGGACGATCGACTATTTGGTTCTTTTGGTGAGGAACACTGTTCGAATTTCGGGCTGACTTGCGGGTTGTTGAGTTATATGACTTAAATAAATGCGCATCCGTGGGGAGCGGACCTAAGTCCCTTGAAAATTTGCCGAAAAGCATCCTCGAGCTCTTCCCAACTTCCAATGGTATTTTGGGGAGGCCTTTGAGCCAATGCCGGGCTGGCCCTTTGAGCTTGAGGGTAAGTATTTTATGGCGTGGAGATCATCTCCTCTAGCCATGTGTATGGAGATATAGTCCTCAATCCAAAATCCGAGTGCATTGTTCCATCGTATGCCTCTATGTTTACGGGTTTGAATCCCGTTGGAAATTAAGTGATCCGGCACCTCGCCGGTGAAACACGAAGTGTCTTGGGGCCCCTATATTTGGGTGTCTTGTGATGTTGGGATATTTGGCGTGTTGCATTGCTTTGAAGAGCTTGCTTTCGGCCCATAGATGGACCTAACTGGGCCATCCTTTTGATGTGAATCCTTATGCGGATCGGCGTACCAGCTTGTGTGCGGTGCCATTTGCCGCTCTCTTTTTCTTGTAAGGGTTCGTCCATCCGACCGGGTAGCCTTCGACTTTTTGATTGTGGGGGCTCTATGGCCTCCTCATCAAAGTCGGAAATAGTTTTCTCTTTGGGTAGCTCTTTGTTCGTATGTCGCCGTATTTGTCTGATGTTGAATACTTTGCTCCATCCGATTCTGAGTGCATCTTCCGCTGTTTGAGATTCCACTACCTTTTTAGAGGCTCACAGCGATGGCAGCGAGCCTTTTGTGGAGATTATTCTGCTCCAACAATTTATGCAGCGTGAGATCGTCCGGACTATTATCTTCGCCGGGGACGGGTTGTTTATCAAGTTGTCTTGTTGGACGATTGCTCGATAGCATGTTAAATGCGTCCACGGTTAGCCGCCCTGCTCTATGGCTGGGTCTTTGTTGGCGGGACTTGGTTGGCGTTTACGTTGCCGTTTGGCCGCTTTTGAGGATTTATCCCGTGGCGTCCGTTGTTCCTCGTCTTCATTTCCTTTAGGTGTATCCACCATGTATACATCATGGGATGAGGTGGTTGTCCAGCATCCTATAGGCGGCTTGTTCATGGTTGTCTCCTACATCGTCGTCCATACCGTCGATGTCTTGATCGAAATCAAGCACGTCATGTAAGCTTTTCGCGATTGGCTCTGAAGTGGGTGGTGGGTGGGCGTTGAATTTCTTCGTCGTCCTCATCCCAACCTTCTGACCGTAGTCCGGCCATGGCTCTCGGATAAAGAGACTTTAGTGAATTCAGGATGTCGCCAAAGGCGAGTCTTTGAAAGATGTCTGTGACGGTGAACTCCATGACGGCGCCCGTCGGATTCGATTAGCGGAAGCGGAGGTTGAGAGTCCGGAGAGAGTCCGGCACACAGGAGTCCACGGTCTTCGCCAAAGGACAGGGATTGTGTTAAAGCAATCGCCGTAGAATTTCAGCCCCGGTGGTGTCAACCAACCATCCTCGTCGGCGAGATCGGCTATGAATCAATGTTGGGCGGACACTAGTGCGGCCTCAGGACCTTTGTTGGCGGCGAGTTAGATCATGCCCATCGAGCAGTCTGGCGGGCTTGGCTGTGGCTCGAATCCGTCGAGATCAAGTCTTCGCGGATGTCGGCCGTATAATTCAAGCTTCAAATCTGACTGATGGCCAGGCGTAGCTTCGATCTGCTCTAGATGGCCAAGTGAATTGGCCCGCGGTGCAAAAGCCGCCGAATCGAAGATCTGTCAGGGAGAAAAGTCTCACCCTGGACGCGTCGTTCTTGATGATCGAAGGAGCCATCGGGCCTATAGGTGACGACATAGAGGAACTCTCAATGAAAGCACCAATAGCGGTGTCAAAACCGGCGGATCTCGGGGAGGGTCCCGAGGCTGTGCGTCTAAGCGGATGGTAACAAGAGACAAGGGACACGATGTTTTTACCCAGGTTGGACCCCTCGATGGAGGTAATACCCTACTCTGCTTTGGATTAATATTGATGATATGGGTAGTACAAGAGTAGATCTACCATGAGATCAAGGAGGCTAAACCCTAGAAGCTAGCCTATGGTATGATTGTTGTTAGATCCTCTGGACTAAAACCCTTCGGTTTATATAGACACGGATAGGGTTAGGGTTACCTGAGTCGGTTACAATGGTAGGAGATCTACATATCCGTATCGCCAAGCTTGCCTTCCACGTCAAGGAAGTCCCATCCGGACCGGGGACGAAGTCTTCAATCTTGTATCTTCATAGTCTTGGATTCGGCCCACGATGATAGTTGGCTCTCCGACACCCCTAATCCGGGACCCCTAGCCGACTTCATTCATTACGGCGTCCTTCGTCAAGATTATTTATCTCAACATTTCGAGCAGGGCGGGAGGGCGTAGAAGGGTTCAACAGCCCCTCCCGCAGCGGAGGAACCGGAAGGGTCTTGATGCGGACTTGAGGAAGATCGAGATATCCTTTGTGGAGCTTGTCAGCGGGACATTTTATCGGGCCAGGCTGTGATGGTGCCTCGGTGGCTATTATCGCTGACTATCCGGACTCCTGCCTTCATCACGTGTAAGCAAGGCCAAAACCCTATCCTTCAAAGAGGACTCCTTTACGATCGATGCCTTACACCTGAAGTGTCGTATTTTTGCGAGGCAGCGGTCGAAACTGCGGCGCCGAGCCCTGAGGACCCATCGGCAAAGGCGTCCGGATCGAGTAGCTTAAGAGGAGGCGGTTGGGTTGAAGCGCGCTTCTGAGTATGGTAAAACCTGCTGTGTGATCATTGTGTTTGAAATGTAACAGCGTCCTTGTTACAGCGAAAAGAGGTAGCGGACTATATCAGGAGATCTGCCAATCCGCCTCCACCGGCGGATTCGAACCGGTTTGAGAGAGGAGGGGCCGGGCGGGGCTGATGCCGCATTGTCCTTGACGGAGGATGCAGATATGCTCTCCATCCCGAATTCCAGTAGAGGCGCCATGAATCCTGGCGCCCGACGGGCGTGCCATAACAAAGTCTTTTCACGAAGAGGCATTTAATGCTTTCAATTCGGGAGATGCATACATCCGAGCTGCTCAAAGGCGGGCTTGCTCGAAGCGGCGGACGATATGCCAAAGATATCGGGTAAGAAAATTTGATAAGCTTGTATAGCGATAGCCCACGAGACTTGAAGCGGTTGGAACAACTATTTTAAGGATCAATTTGTACCTGAGTCCTTGTAGATAAGAATGCCCAATTGTCTCGAGGAGTGGAAGAGTGCAAGACCCAGGTGAGGCCCACGGTTGCCAAGTTAGAGGAATCGAAGGCCTCATCTGGTAACATTTGTCTCAATTATGCGGAGATGTACGGTTAGTAAGTGGCTTGTATGATAAGTCTAACGAGAAAATTCTGCGAGACAATCCGGGGTGAATCAGGAGTCGTAAGGATTAGCGAGTCGCATCTCAAGGGAGCTAAAGTTGGCGGCGTGTTAGGCGGAGAAGAACAATCTTCAAGATGCCAATGTCGGTGGGACGTCGAATTAAAAGATGTTCGCGCTCAATTGGCGGACTCGTGAAGAGAACAAAAGGCTTCGTCGCGACATTTATGGTAAGTGCCAAGACAAGCTGTCGTGCAACTTGGCGAGAAGCATATTGAAGAATTTTTATTTGTAGGTATGTTGACAGGCATACGAAGAGGAGATGCCCGCATCTAGGCGACTTCTTGCAAGACCTCTCACGGCTGCCTGGCGAGCTCATTAGGTGATCTGAGGGCATTACTCGGGCCTTACGGCCATCAAGCTTCTGCGAAGGGCATGGGGGCTTCGTGGATATGCTCAAGGGCTCGTGGCGCTTCCGATTGTGGAAGATGTCGACTGCCGACAAGGTGCCGAGAAAGCGTGGGCTCTGGTGAAGCAGCTACACCAAGCTTGACCCGAACCATATGGCCGAAGTCGGACCGACGGGGCCAGATGGGCAAGAAATTCCCGTGAGTTTGGTGTATGACCAGGTAGTGTTAGCCACAAAGTATTCCCAACGATATTGTAAGCTAGATAGCTTTGTTGGATGGTATAGAAGGAGGAATATAGTCGGTCAAGTGACTATGTAATTCAATGGACATAAGTAGTCCCTAATGGCTTAAAATCATTTGTCATGGCGGACCTTTTCGCTTTAGCCCCGGATCAAGCGGTCAGGGTTTATCCGAATACCGCTTCGGTTATATAGAACGGGGTATGTGTGGAAACCAGCGTAGGGGTCATAAGTGCTTGAGCAGACAAGTACCCAACTAGCTATGTTATATTACATGGATAGTAGAAACATCTTCGGGAGAATAGTTAGTTAGGGTTCCTTTCCACAGGTATGCATGCATCGATGTACATGTCGGACTGCGAGAGAGGCGAGGATACAAAACTTCTGAGGATTTACGTTGTAATAAGCGAAAGGAACATCTTTTGCTCACCGACCGAATATTCCCTTAAACGCTAGCTTTTGGCTTCACCCGGTCTGAAGGTACATCCGGCTGAACCGGCGGTAACAATGTGAGGTGCTCCCCTTATGCCCTAGCAGATTACAGGGAACATAGGGCATAAACACAAAAGCGAACAACCCAGCATGGCCACATCTTAAATAATATCGATGCATATAATGGTGAAGAAAAGGCACATATGGAAAAGGCAGCATATGTGGTGGGCAAAAACCATTAAAGTAATTATATTTAGCTTCGTATAGGAAGCCCCGAATAAGGCTTACACATAGTGCGGCGGAGTGATCAGGACGTCCACACTATATTAGTACTTTGTGTGAAGAGGAAAAAGGCGAGAAAGGAAAAAGGAGGAACATAATTAAAAAGGAGGGGGTAAGGAGGCGAACACTGAGTTCGAGCTAGGTGTAGAATCTCCGGGTCGGCGCGTTCCATGGGTTGACTCGAGTGCATTATTGGATGCATTACGTGGCAGTGCGCTCCTCGGTGAGAACTTTATCAATGACGAAGGGACCCTCCACTTAGGTTTGAGCTTGTCCTTCTTCTTCTCCGGTGGCGTGAGAGCGAGTTACGCCAATATTATAAGTTTTGGCCGCTTTCTGCTTTGGTACCGTCGAGGGCCTCTGCTTTGGTAGAATGTGGAGCGGGCTTTTGCGTCGTCGCGCTCCTTCTCGAGGGCATCTAAGTTGTCTTGCCGATCTAACTCGGCTTCCTTCTCTTCGTACATGCGCGCCTTGGCGAATCATGTATTATGTAGCGGGGTAGTACTGCTTCTCGCCGTACACCATAAAAATGGTGTGTATCCGGTGGTGCGATTGGCGTGGTCCGCAGCCCCAGTCTGGTCGAGCTCCTCGACCCGGTCGTGTCCGATTCTATCAAGGATTGCACTAGTGCAGGTTTGATGCCGCTCATGATGAGACCGTTTGCACGTTCGACCTGGCCGTTTGTTTGGGGATGGTAGGCGGAGGCGTGTCGAGCTTAATGCCCATGTTGCCACACCAAGTTTTCACTTCATCGGTTGTGAAGTTTGAGCCATTATCGATGATGATCTTTGTGGGGGCCGTGTCGATGTACAACCCGGATATGAAGTCTATCCTTGGTCGGATTTGACTAGTTTAGATTCTATCCATTTGGTGAACTTGTCCACCATGACCAATAAGTATTTTTCTTATGGCTTCCCCCTTTAAGGGTCCGACCATATCCACCCCAGACCGTGAAGGGCCAAGTAATGGGGATTGTTTGGAGGCGGTAGGGGCATATGACTCGATTGGCAAGAGGCGGCAAGCCGCGCAGTGTTGGACAAAGGTCTGTCGTCTGCTTTCGGGCTGTAGGCCAATTAAAGCTGTCTGGAAGGCCTTCTTGACAAGTGCAGGAGCATGGCGTGGTGTTCGCCGAGTTCGGCATGGATTTCAACCAAGAGCTGCCGCCCTTCCTCTTGAGATGCACCTTTGGAGCACTCGGTCACACTTTCTTATAGAGTTCCCCTTCATGGACTTTGTAAGCTTTAGAGCGCATGCGATGCAACGTGCTTCATTTTGGTCCTCGGGGAGCTCCTGCCTGTTAGGTAGGCCAAGAAAGGCTCGATCCACGAGGTGATTATAGCCTTGATTTACGTGAAATTTGAAGGTGTTATTTCGGTGGTGGAGCCTCCGATTATGTCGATGGTTTGGAATCGGGGTGTATTCGGATCCGTGCTAGTGTTGCGGACTCCTTCCCATACCACGGATGGCGAGCAGTCTTTCGAGGAATATGTTGGGTGGGACATGGTCGCGTTTAGCACCGATGTGGGCGAGGATATCCGCCCGCTTGATTGTTTCTCGAGCCACATGGTGGAATTGAGCCCTTGAACCGAGCTGACATTTTGAGGATGGCATTACGGTGAGCCGCCATTTTTGGATCCTTGGCATCAAGGTCTCCATTTATTGTGATATTGCGAGGTTTGAATCCCGCACACACTGGCGTTGAATGCCCATAGAGCGCCATCCGAAGTCCGGTACAGCGAGCCTCGTATTCGGCTGCATTGTTGGAGTCTGTGTATAATATTTGGAGTACGTATTGGACCGTGTCTCCGGTGGGAGACGTCAGGACTACACCTACCCCCAATCCGGCCAGCATTTTAGAGTCGTCGAAGTGCATGATCCAGTTAGAGTACACGTCGTACTCTTTAGGGAGTTCAGCTTCTGTCCATTCAGCGACAAAGTCGGCCAGTACTTGCGACTTGATGGCCCGCCATGGCTTGTATGTTATGTCGAACGGAAGGAGCTCGATGGCCCATTTAGCGATCCGACCCGTAGCGTCGCGGTTATTTATTATGTCATTGAGTGGTACTTCGGAGGCCACCGTAATCGAACACTCTTGAAAGTAGTGTCGTAGCTTCCGGGATGCCATGAAGACCGCATATGCTATCTTTTGATAGTGTGGGTATCGGGATTTGCATGGGGTGAGGACCATGGACACGTAATATACCAGCTGCTGGAGCGGGAATTTGTATCCGTTAGCCCCTCGTTCGACGACGAGCACTGCTCTTACAACTTGATGTGTTGCAGCTATGTACAATAGCATGGGTTCGCCAGTATTTGGCGCTGTTAGGACTGGATTCTTGGCGATAAGGTCTTTATTTAAATCCCGATCGGCGGCGCCGCATCCATCCACGAAGTGTTGATTGCACGAAGAAAGCGATAAAGGTAATGCCTTTTCTCCTAGCAGGAGATAAAGTGCTTAAGGCAACCACACATCCAGCTAGTTTCTAGATATGCTTGAGGTGCATTGGTATAGCCAATTGCGCGAGCTCGGATTTTTGCGGATTCGCTTCAATTCCGCTATTGGAAACAATGAAGCCGGCGGTTTCCAGAGGGGCCTTGAAAACACAATTTTCGGGTTCACTTGATGTCGTATGTTGGAGGTTATCGAGCGTCGCCTCAAATCATCTATTAGGGTTTCGGCGTGTCTTGTTTTTATGACCACGTCGTCCACATATGCCTCCACTGTTTTGCCGATTTGCTTTTCCAGGCATGTTTGAATCATGCGTTGATAGGTTGCGCATGCATTTTTAAGCTCGAAAGGCATGGTTTTGAAGCAGAAAGGACCATATGGCGTTATGAAAGACATTGGAGCTTGGTCGGACTCTGCCATCTTTATTTGATGGTATCCGGAGTATGCGTCGAGAAAACACAGTGAGTCATGTCCTGCGGTGGCGTCGATGATTTGGTCGATGCGAGGGAGGGGGAAGAGATCCTTGGGGCAAGCCTTGTTGAGGTATTTGAAAGTCGACACATAGGCGCCGAGTTTGTCCTTCTTTGGTACCATTACCAGATTTGCCGGCCAATCCGGATGCTTGATATCTCGATGAATCCAGCCTCGGTAAGCAGCTAGCTCTTCCCCATGGCTTGCCGCTTGGGCTCTGAAGCGCCTAAGAGTACATTTGGCGAGCTTGTATCCTTTTAGTATATTGAGGCTGTGTTCGGCCAGTCTGGGTGGGATATCCGGCATGTCGAAGGTGCCAGGCGAAGATTCTCAATTCTCGCGTAGGAATTCTCGTAGTCTGGCGTCCATTGTGGGGCTCAAGCTGTGTCCCGATGGAAGCTGTCTTCGTCGGAGTTAGTTAGGTGGACCTGGAATTTTACTATCTCGTCTGCGGGTTTGAATGAGGTGGACTTGGGTGCTTTGTCGAGTATCCGTCATCTCATCCATGGTGGCATGCAGCGTTGTTAGTTCCTCGGCTGCTAGATCTTACGATAATGCTTCGGGGCTAGTGCTGCGATTTTATTCTCGGTTGTGACGCGGCGTCCGGATCTTGGCTAGAGTGATGATTCCATTGGGTCCGAGCATCTTAAGCTTCATGTACCCATAGTGGGGTATAGCTTGAAAGCTTGTGAAGCGCCCGTCCTAAAAAGGCGTGGTATCCGCTGTTGAAGGAGCCACTTGGAATGTGATTTCTTGGACTGTAATTCTCTAGTGTGCGAATACCACATCGAGTGTGATTTTTCCCTTTGCCGTGCTTCCCGACTAGGGATAATTCCCTGAAGGTTGTGCTTGCTTTGCTCAATCGTCTTTATCAATTTCCATCTTGTTGAGTGTTTCTTCGTAGATCAAGTTTAATCCGCTTCCGCCGTCCATGAGTACTTTAGTGGCGAAAGCCGTCGAGGATGGGGCTAAGGACCAAAGTGGTGGTGCGGTATGCAGGAATTGAGGTTCATCACTTGGCGCTGAAAGTTATAGCGATGTCGTTCCACGGATTAATTTTTGCCCGTGGCAGATCTCGGTGAACTTCGATGAGCTTCGCTTGCGCCTATTATGCGGTGAAAGTCTCGAAATTTATTAGTACCATATTGTTTTCTTTGGCGGGATGTTGTTACGCTTTATGGCTTACAAGAAGATCCTCGCCACTTTTCTACCTGCGGAGTATCAACATGCTCTAAGGCTATGTGTTGGTGTAGTGTCCGGTGTCTTTGTGGGTTTACATGGCCCATTGAGCCATTCTTCCAACACGGTTCCATGCCACAGGGTGGGCTTTGGTTTCTTGGTGATTGGATCGGTGACTTACGAGTTCGCCCGTTTAGCTCGGACAAAGGTTTTAGTGAGGCGGACTATCCCAAAATTCTGTTTGGGTTTTCGGTAGCTTTCCATCATACAGTACTTCTATACTATGGTTGCTAAGTCAGCAAAGTGTACTATGTCACGGCGACTTATAGCATTAAGATTCCTTTGTTCGTGCAGTTTTGCGAGAAAAGTGAGGCTGCGTCCTCCTCACGGCAGTCCTTGACCTTGTTTAGCACAAGGAGAATCGGCCCGATGGCGATGTCTTGTCTCTTGGGGCGCTTATGCGATATGGGAGATGGTTTAAGTGCGGGTGGGTTGGTGTATTTGAATCTGGATTACGATCCGATCTAGCATACAGGGCGAGGAGCTTCGGGCTTGATAGCTCGGGATCCGAGGTGCCCAATTTTTGACCCAATACCCGATTCTAAGTCCGAGTGCGGTTCATGTCTTCCCTTGGCGGGTGTCCGGCTCGGGGAGCTCGATGATCGGACATAGTTAGTCCTCAAAATAGAGGATAGTCCGTATGTGGCTCCTCCACTACCGCTATCTCATGGGTGACGGCGGGGATTTAATATCCCTTTGGTGGGTTTAAGCCCAATCCGGTCATAGTCATGGCGACCCCCAAAGCAGCGTCACGATCCAAGAGCTCATTAAGGAGGAGAGCTCCATTGGATCCATCATTCGGTGAGTTCGAATTGACATGGAGGCAATTCGTGATGACTCGAGAGGTCATCATCGGTATGACGACCCGATTGGTGACCATGATGAAGCCGCCTAGTCGGGAGTTTGGCCTACAACCAGCACTCCCCCAGAGGTGATGTTGTCCTTGACAACGAGACGGGCCATCGAGCCTTGCAGCGACGACATAGAGGAACTCTCAATGAAAGCACCAATGTCGAAGTCAAAACCGGCGGATCTCAGGTAGGGGGTCCCGATCTATGCGTCTAAGGCTAATGGTGACAGGAGGCAAGGGACACAATGTTTACCCAGGTTCGGGCCCTCTCGATGGAGGTAAAACTCTACTTCCTTCTTGATTGATATTGATGATATGGGTATTACAAGAGTTGATCTACCACGAGATCATAGAGGCTAAACCATAGAAGCTAGCCTATGATGATTATGATTGTGATCGTCCCTCTAAGGACTAAACTCTCCGGTTTATATAGACAGGGAGGGCTAGAGGATTCACATGGAGTCGGTTACAAAGAATAAATATAATATCCGGATCGCCAAGCTTGTCTTCCACATGAGGAGAGTCCCATCCGGACACGGGGCGAAGTCTTGAGTCTTGTATCTTCACGGTCCAACAGTCAGGCCAAAGTATATTGTTGGTATGCGGATACCCCTAATCGAGGACTCCTCGGGGATCCCTCACGGTGGCCATCTTCATCATCTGGCGCTCTCCATGGCGAGGAGGAGTAGTTCACCCTCGGGGCTGAGGTATGTACCAGTAGCTATGTGTTTGATCTCTCTCTCGTGTTCTTGACTTATACGATCTTGATGTATCGCGAGATTTGCTACTATAGTTGGATCTTATGATGTTTCTCCCCTCTACTCTCTTGTAATGGATTGAGTTTTCCTTTGAAGTTATCTTATTGGATTGAGTCTTTAAGGATTTGAGAACACTTGATGTATGTCTTGCCATGCTTATACTGTCATTGGCAATGGGATATTCACGTGATCTACTTGATGTATGTTTGGTGATCAACTTGCGGGTTCAATGAACCTATGCATAGGGGTTGTCACACATTTTCGTCTTGACTCTCCGGTAGAAACTTTGGGGCACTCTTTGAAGTTCTTTGTGTTGGTTGAATAGATGAATCTGAGATTGTGTGATGCATATCGTATAATCATACCCACGGATACTTGAGGTGACAATGGAGTATCTAGGTGACATTAGGGTTTTGGTTGATTTGTGTCTTAAGGTGTTATTCTAGTACGAACTCTATGATAGATTGAACGGAAAGAATAGCTTCGTGTTATTTTACTACGGACTCTTGAATACATCGAGCAGAAAGAATAACTTTGAGGTGGTTTTGTACCCTACCATAATCTCTTCATTTGTTCTCCGCTATTAGTGACTTTGGAGTGACTCTTGGTTGCATGTTGAGGGATAGTTATATGATCCAATTATGTTATTATTTTTGAGAGAACTTGAACTAGTGAAAGTATGAACCCTAGGCCTTCTTTCCTAGCATTGCAATACTGTTTGTGCTCACTTTTATCATTAGTTACCTTGCTGTTTTTATATTTTCAGATTACAAAAACCGATATCTACCATCCATATTGCACTTGTATCATCATCTCTTCACCGAACTAGTGCACCTATACAATTTACCATTGTATTGGGTGTGTTGGGGACACAAGCGACTCTTTGTTATTTGGTTGCAGGGTTGTTTGAGAGAGACCATCTTCATCCTACGCCTCCCACGGATTGATAACCTTAGGTCATCCACTTGAGGGAAATTTGCTATTGTCCTACAAACCTCTGCACTTGGAGGACCAACAACATCTACAAGAAGAAGGTTGTGTAGTAGACATTAGCGGGGGCTATTGACAAACCTGGCGAAAGCGCTTCATAAAGGCCTTGTGGCCAGGCAGTAGTGGTAAACGAGGGCGTGGTGGTGCACCTTTTTTGCAGGCGGCGGCGACCTTGGGATGAGAGCCGACACAACCGCGGGTGTACTCGAGGTCGAACCCGACCACCTTGTACTTCTCCTCGGCAAGCAACAGCTCCATGATGTGGATGGAGTGCTCCACCCAGACCGGATCGTTGGTGTACACCATCGAGAGGTCCATGAACCTTCTGTGGGTGTCCACCACGGCACGCATGGTGAACTGTTGCTCGTCGACTGCAGCCGCTCGGAGCACCATTGGAGCCACGAGGATACTCTCTAAAATTTCTTGTGGTGGGTGTGCTTCTTGCAATGGTGGGGAGCGCGATCGAAAGGTTGAAGAGACACAAGGGTAGGTTAAATAGCTCTTGTAATAAATGGGGGCCAACCGGCCGGCTGTGTCGTCACGTCTTGTCCACGGCGTTGATAGCGGAGGATTCGAATCCTGTGCAGCTTGACAACACCGCACCCAGAATTGGGCTCGGCGCCAAATGTATCGTCGATGATCCTGTTCCGCGACAGCGCTGTTTATATATAAGCTTCCGCTTTGGCTAGTTTGTACGCATCCGCTAGAAGAGGGACAAATCGTGGCGTTTATTGGCAAAAAGCTTTGTAAAAACAAAGTGTGTGGAATGACTTGGTCATAAGTTTACCCTTGGGTGATGAGGTCAAAGTTACACGAGAAGGAGATGATGGACACTCGAGTGCGATAATTAATTCTGTGCTCTCTGATTGCACGGTGGAAGAAACCAAGCTGTGTGCAATAATGTGAAGATAATCGAGTTAGCTATACAAATGGTGTCTTTGTGAGATCGACAAGGTAAACTGATTGAGAATGGTTAATAAAATCTAAGACCATTGCATATTAAGGTCAAAATAGTGCTAGCAATATACGAGTCTCATACGATGCCATTTCAACGATTGTACCACAAAATCTCAAAATGTTACAAGGTTCAAATTCCAGAGTTATATGACTCAAATTCGAAGATTACAAGGTTCAAACTGATATTAGAAATGAAATTCAGCTCATCAGCTGCAAACGCTCGTCTTGATGTCTTTGAACATGAATATCGAGAGGTTCAAACTAATATCACTGCTTCTAAGTCGGCCTCGAAACCTCACAATTTTTGCAAAGGGTTGAGCGAGAAGTCATGTATGGAGTTGACCGATGACTTCGATTACTCTGTCATCTGAAGTTCCAAAATGAAATTCAGCATTTTGGAGCCTACTCCATTCTACCGTGGCGCAAGCGTGATCAACAGACCATTCATTTTTGTGAAATAAATGTAGGGCAAACCTCATTTCCTTGACACTCTTGCTCAGAGAACAAAGAACTGGCGAATATAATCTCGGTAAGGTCCCTCGGTAGGAGTTCAAAGTAATTTCTGAGAGATGCAGATCTAGGCATTGAATTGATTGTTATATTGTATCACATTATCCACCACTTGGCCTAATCTTATCTCCAAAGAAGAAAGCGTGTTAGTGCCTACATGCAGTTTTGAACATTACTACATGCCTAGCTATTTGGTTTGCGAGGATTTGTAAAATGTGCCATCTTCGATCGACATGATTAACATGGGCATTTGATTACATTCTAGAAAAATGTAGCCTTGTTCACAAGAGGTTGGAGTGGATGAAAAGTTCCTTAAGAAAACTAATGCAGATGAATCCAAAGGAGAAATGCTTATTGATTGTAACCATATGGATCAAGCAACCAATATGGGGGCATGTATCTCTGAAATCCTCCAAAGAACCTTGAAATCGTAGTACATTGTCATTGTAAACTTGGAAAAAGGTATCACAAATTAAACTCGCTTATGGTTAACATTTAACAGGAAAGAACATCACCTCGATATATAGCTTCTCAAGACACGGAAAGCATCTCGAAAGCGACAACTTGCTCGGTCGGGCCCGATAGATTCTAGTGCCAAGACCTTCACATGCTTGATTTGAGGTCAAGCTTATCGGAATCATTTTTGAATGACGAGACGAACAAACATCTTCAAAATTAGAAATAATGTTAATTTGTAGAAGGAGAGGTAGAAAGGCGGTTGTTGTACGAGGCAGGTGTGGATCAATAACAAGTTGGAGTATTTGTCAGACGAGTAGCCCACCACTATCAATTTCAGCATAGAAATTACATTGATTCTTGTTGGACCTTCTTGATCAACTACAAGTAATCTACGGTGTGTCTGGATGACCATATCGTGGTCCACATTTTGTGATGTCTTCTGCTTTTGACAACACACATAAATAGTCGGA
The DNA here is from genome assembly GCA_021605205.1 of Aegilops longissima. Taxonomy (NCBI): domain Eukaryota; kingdom Viridiplantae; phylum Streptophyta; class Magnoliopsida; order Poales; family Poaceae; genus Aegilops; species Aegilops longissima. The sequence goes on from JAHIAM010002892.1 coordinate 18,539, forward strand.
GAGTCATGGAGGTGATGTGGAAGGTACTCAACCCATTGATCTCCTGAAGGCGAAGGTACTCGAGTGCGGTACAGACCGCAGACAACCACTCCATGTCACCCTTTGGGAGGCGGATAGCTCTGAGCTCGAGGTGCTTGATCGTGGTAGAATAAGAGTGGTAGCGTCATTAAAGGGCAGAAAATGGCAGTTCTGAACTTGGCGGCGCTCGGCGTGGTAGCGGTAGTCTGCGGCGTTGCAGCGACGCATATGCCCATCATCAAAGTGAGATCCTCGAGCTGATCTAGTCGAGGATCGGAACAGTCGTCAAGCTTGGCTCGATCCATGCCATTGGGCGAAACTTTCCCATTCTAAGGCCTTTGGTTGGGCCAAAGGTATTGCCGAGGATCTTGGAGAAACGCATCAAGCTTTTCGATAGCCATGGCGAGCTCGTGGGTGTCGATGAGGTCGAAGGGCTGGAGTTCCATAGGCGCCACCGCGAGAAAGGAGGTTGTCCGCCCCATATTTGATTGGGAGGAGGAGATTATGACTCTCAACATATCATCGGGAGGCTGCTAATTAAGTCTAGGCTCTTTGGAGTAAACTGCGGTTCTAGCTCGCCCACCTCCGCTTGTTGGCAGGCCCGTTCTCCACCTCCAGGAGTCTCCTTGTCGTGACGCTTTACGATATAAATGGGAATCAGGGAATATTTAGTTAAAACAGGGCAATAGAAAAGTGTATTGGTAACTAGAAGTTATTAGGTAGGGATATAGTAAGATAAGGGAATAACAATTGGTTGCTTAAATACTACACAATTCATTTGACATTCTTTGGGTAAGTCAACATATGCGAGATAGTTGAAAGAAAACTTACTTGAACAAAGTGCAGACGGATGATTTTGTCGGGGAAGTTAGCATATATTTCATGACCAGGCCCTTCTATGTGAAGTGCAATTTTAGTGCCAGCTTTCGGTACATAAAACTTTGCAATTTCATTCCAAAAGCCGATTGCCAAAATAGGAGTCACCATGTTCATCAAGTCTTCTGATGTAGCGATTGTAAATCCATGGTTTGTTATGCGATATGACATTATTGGAGCCTTGATGTATGTAAAGGGAAAAATTGCACTACATAATCTGTTGCGAAGCGAGGGATGTCCTGCAGAAAATGGTAGGATTGTTAAAGAAAATATGGTAACATGCAAATATGGGCCCAAATTGAAAGAAGCGTACAGCAGTTGAAATCGAAGGACAAAAGTATATAATTAAGCAGATAGGTTTAACATGATGTCATGGAAATATGAGTAATCGAAAGAACAATACATCATTAATTTGCCTAATATAGAAAGAAGAGGAAAAAATCCCTTTGTAAGTATATGGTGCATGTGGCACCTTTTATCCAAATGTAGCAATATTTAGAATATATTAGGAAAGTAGGCCATGCCAACCCGATTTAGGGTGAGATTGAACATACAGCGCGTCCTCAAGTTATCGATGCGATGAGATGGAATCTCTGGCGTGATGCCAAGTCTTGAAGTGTCGGCGCTTTGTACATTCTATGAATGAAAGAAAACCCTCAAATCAGCTCGAATAAAAATGAATTCAAGGCTATTTCATGGGTGATTAAAGGGCATATGGTGGGATAAGAGATGAGATAATATCTCGTTAAATTAGTTACCTTATCGTCCATGAGAAAGAACCCTCGATGCGGTAGATTCCCATAGCGGAGCTGGGTCGACCTTGATCGATGTCGAGAAAGTTGATGGCGATAAGCGGTGACAAGCGGAAGTGGCGGGTGCGGTGGGCTTTCTTGCTGGCTGCTGGCGGCGCCGAACATCGAGCTAAGTGTTTACCGCCACGATAAGCGGTGCTATGGCATAAACGCGGAGGAGCTTGTGCAGGTGTGAATGGGAGCGTGCGGAGGGGCCGAGGGTGGCGGGCGGGGTGAGGTTTTTTTGCGGGGGATGGTGAGGTTTTATTTTTGAATTGGGTGGTGAGGTTTTCTGTCCCAAAAAGAATTTTGGGGTGACGGTTTGCTAAAGCGAACCGTGTGTGATTGACACTGACAGGCAAAATGATAGTCATTGCACGACTCTAATTTTGGGAACCGTGTGTGATTGATGTACTACCTCCGTCCTGGTTTATTGGTCCCCCGTTGTAATTTTTACCAAAATTTGGCGAAATATTTAACATACTCAGACATAGATAATAAGCGTACACGTACATACGCATAGTTCAACCATAAGTACATTGTTCAACCGTCATTAAGCATACTCAAGCGTACATAGTTCGATCCATCCCACATCTCATCTCACATGCGGCCGACACGATCCTGAAGCTTCTCCAGGTACTCGGCGTACGCGCCGTGCGACACCCTGCGAGAATACTTCTGCTTGAAGGAGCCAACAGCCTGTCTTCTTGCATGCGCCAGAACACTTAGATATGCGTCATGAATCTTGTGGTTGCAAAATGGGTATCCATAGCCGTTGTTCCAGGTACGCCTTTTATGCATTCCCGCATAAAGCTCCCTCAGGATCCGCCTCTTGTACCTCCTCTGGGCATCTTCATCCTCGCTGTCCACATCGTCGGACAACAACTATACATATAGTAAAACAAATTTGGCATCGAATCACTAATTACATGTAAGTGAAGTAGGATTAGAAATTTATGGCTATTTATTTATACATATTCAGAGATTATGGTTCGATTTTTAAGCACAGTCGTCTATGTACAGACCAATCTTGAAGAAAATAATGGCACAAACATATGTAGGTCATTCAAAATCAATTTTCAAGTCCTGGCTAGGAATTATTACTTACGAACACTAACCCTAGTTTGATTACTAGCATAAATCATTTGCACAGATGAAACAACTAATCACTTACCACATGTACCATTCAAACAATCAATACACTACAAGGATCTATGAAACTTACTCAGATTTCATGGATTGGGAGAACATAACCACATGATTTCTATTCCGAAAAGGAGGAGGCAGGAGTAACCGGAGAAACCCTATGATCTCTTTTACACATAAATGGGTATAAATGACTAACCAGCTATGCGTCGTCGTTGGATTCATCATCGAAGTGGTCGTCGGTCGGTGTGGAACTCCGCCTCCGGTATGTGGAAGCTTCGATGCCATCGAGGGCGTCGAGGTGCAGCGATAACTTCTTGGCGGTGGCGACAACCTTTGTCTCCATCTCACGCCGTGCTCGGTGCTTTAGCAGCCCAGCGTCACCACTCCCTCCGATGGGGCTTGGCAGCATCCTCATAAGCTGATGGCTTTGAGGGTGAGGCGGCGTCGAGGATGCAAGCGAGAGAGAGATTGTGTGTGCGTGGCGAGGATGGGGAGTGCGGCGCTAGGGTGCACCATTAATATGGAGTAGTGGGAGTTGTGGGATAGAGGCGGGCGGTGGGCAAACCGATGGCTCACCTCCCGGTGAGCTGCGCGCCAGGCTGCTGGCATGCCTACAAAGTTTCACACAGCTACTCGCACGCCTCCCGATGACCTGCTTGCGAAACACGCCTCCGTCAATTCACACACTGCACGCCGCCTCCCCATCTGCCTCTGCGGCGGACTGCTCGCATGCGTCCGTCAACTCACGCTTGCTTTCTTGCGCCACACGGGTGGCGGCACATATATTGTTTTTCTATTTGGATGATTAATGTTGCGCTTTATTGCTTTACGAAGCATAGCGCGTATCCATTGTTGGTCTAACTCTCACGATTCGAATAAATAGTCCATTTGGGATATTGGTTCCCAATTATTAATAATCTCCCGTCTGTAATTAGATAAAGATTACATCAAAACTGGTCTCAAATTTGACAAAAAAAAGTACAATGCCACTTTGTATTGGTGTCCATATGACAACACGATAAGTTTCATGAACTTCAAATAAGTCTTGGATGTACTAGAATTTAAAAATCAAGATTCTCAATGTTTGAAATTTGTTGCAGGGAGTAAACATGCACCCATGAGACACATGTGTTTTGCAATCCATTTAGGTGCCTTTATCACGTGTGCATGTAGCTCAAATTTGATTTTGCACATTATACCCATAGAAAATCAATCAATCAATGTACTAAAAGCCTTAATGATCTCTATGATTTTTTGAAACTAAAAGCGTCCCTCCTTTGGTAACATGTATGTTCACCGCGGGATAATTAATTTAACATGCATCGTAGTTGCGGTGGATTCACGGTGTGTGTGGGTGTGTGCGTCTGGGGGTGGCGGGTGGCTCACAGTACACTATGAGTTGTGAGCCACTGTGTGGGTTGGCCATTTTGTTAGGCAGGCTGTTGCCACATTAGAGTCGTGAAATCGTTATTTAAAACATTACACAACCCTTTCATGCATAAATGTTTTGGCAACATGCAGTTGATGGTTGTCCTACACGACACTCGATACTCGCGTGTCATGCTTTTACGTGGGCCCTTGAGTGCCGTCCATCACTTTGACGAACAACCGGCGGTGAGGTTAATTTGACCAGCAAGGTAGAATCTTTTTGTTTGTATTATGGTGGTATATAATGCGCATCGAAGAGGTGGGAGGGACTAGCACATATACTATCGTGTCGTCGTGAACAAGTACACCTCACTCGATGTCGGGACTTTTTGGTTACGAGAGCACGTGCCACATCAAAATTGTGAAATTGGTTATTCAAACATCACACAACACCTTTTTGGGCCACATGCATATATATCCTAGCTAGGACACTCACGTGTGACACATCCATCTGTGGGCCCATGAGGCCATCGTCGATGCATGCATGCATGCATCATTTTGACCTACATCGGAAGAGGTTAATTAATTTCACCATCGATGAGGATTCTTTTGGGTTGTACATATATTACGGCAGGAGCATATAGTATCACGGTGAAGAGAAGGGACCACCATATGTAGTATGCTTGATATGAACCTCGCTCTGTGTGGGTGCATGGTTTACGGTTTTTGAGGCATGTGGCATATCAAAGTTGTGCATTTTGGGTGAAAGTGCTAGTTATCGACTAGAGGGGGGGTGAATAGGCGATTTTTATGAAAGTCTTCAAAATACGGATGTTTCGAAGACCAACAACAGAAATGACCTAGTTGATATGTAGCAGAAGATAACTACAACAAGCAAGCCATAGTCAAGTATGCAATAATGTGAGCGGACAAGACTAATAGTAGCTATGTAGTAAGGATCATGATGGAAGATAGTATGAAGCCAAACAACAATAGAAGTCAAGCGGTGAAGTCAAGCAGATAAGACATATAAGCAATGACTTCACGAAGACAAACTTAGGGTAAAGGAGGAAGGGATAGAACCGGTCACTAGTTGAAGACCACGAGTTTGTTGGACCAGTTCGATTCTTTGTGACAAGCTGTACATCTAGTTAGGGAGGCTGAGATTCAACTCAGAAGACAGCGTCTTCACCTTATTCCCCTCGAGCTAAGGACACACGGTCCTCGACCAATCACTCTGGTAAGTCTTCAAGGTAGACTTCCGACCCTTCACAGAGGCGGCGTTCACGGCAATCCACAATGACTCTTGGATGCTCGAGCAGCGCGCCTAACAGTTGGAGGATTCACGGTCCTCAAGTGTAATAAGTCTTGAGTCACACAGACGGGAAAACTTGGTGATGCCTAACACTCTTTGGCTCTGGGTGTTTTGGGCTTTGTCCTGCATAAGGATTTCTCTCTCTCAATGGCTTGAGGTGGGTTGCTCTCAAGCGACAAAAGCCGTGCACTAACTTTGAGCAGCCACCAATTTATGGTGTAGGGGTGGGCAATTTATAGCCACTAGGCAACCCGACCTGTTATGTCGAAATGACCACAGGTCACTAAGGCGACACGTGTTCCAACGGTTGATTTCAAACACTCACGACACCTTTACTTGGGCTACAAGCAAAAGTGACTCATCCAGCTCTGGATAAGTTTTGCTCTCATTGTCTTCGCTCGAAGACATAGGATTTCAGGTTGAGCATCATTTGGTCATTACGACTATGATCACTTGGACCCCCTTAACGATGCGATTGGTTCCTCTGACTCAACAAAGAAGAAAGGAAACAACGAAACAACACGATCTTCGCGCTCCATAGTCTTCACTCAATGTCTTCTCATGTCATAGTCTTCAATGTGAATATCTTCACATACCACCATTGTCTTCAATGTCTTCATACATTTTAGGAGTGCGTCTTGGTGGGTAAACCGAATCAATGAGGACACTACCTGCGTTATCCTGCAATTCTCACAAGCGCATTAGTCCCTCAACCACATTTGTCGTCAATACTCCAAAACCAACTAGGGGTGGCACTAGATGCACTTACAATCTCCCCTTTTGGTGATTGATGACAAACTAGTTAATTTTAAAGGGGATAAAATATGGGAAATTGTAAAGGATGAGAATTGTCTTCATAAGTGGCAAAGGCTCCCTTGAAGATGTGCATATAAGTGGTTTGCTTTTGGAATGCAAATGCACATGGCAGGTTGTACTTGTGGAGATCCTCTTCAACTTATGAAGATAATTCATCATGCATGAAATGATATAGCTAAAGAGAATGACATGCATAATGAAAAATGGACATCTGCGAGAATGATCTAAGTCACGGAAGTTATCGTCACACATCGGAATTTATCATCGCACGAGGTAAAGCAAATAAGTAGCAGGGCGACCATCGAGTTGAAGTGTTACAACTCATAAGAACCAAATGTTTAAAAAGCGAGAGTTGTAAACACTAGGCAAAATATAGTGCAACCGCCCTTATGAACCGGCTTGAAGACTATCAAACTCGTATGCTTCTCCCCTTTTGTCGATAAGGACCAAAAGGTTTGAAGACATAGAGCATCTACTCATCCTCTTGAAGAAGATGATGCAGCAGGGTTATCGTTGTTGGTTGGCGGTGCGGGCGAAATTTGGCGATGTCGATTTGTGCGAAGTAGAGGCGGTGAAGTAGCATCGGCTTCATCATCGATCACTCTGGCATTGTTGTTGCCACGGAGGAAGAATAGTCGAGTCTTCAAGAGATGGAGTTCGCCGTGGGACTGCATTCCATGGAGGTGGAGTCAAACTTGAAGCGTTCGGTGAAGCCATCATCTTGAAGATCAGCTTGACCTTGAGCGAGGTCAAACTCTTCCATGATCGCCGACAAGTCTCGTGAGTGACAAAAGCATTCTTGGTGGCAAGGTTAGGAATGCGATTGGCGTCCACCAAGAGGCTTTCCATTTGGCCTTTAGCCGGGGTGATGCTTATCTTGCTTTTGATGCAGCGCCACAAGAAGTTCTCGATCGTTGAGGACTCGAGGCGCTTAGAGCCTTTGGCCAATTTGCTCTCGGTGGCTTCGATCCGTGCGATGAAGCGGGCGTGTGTTCCCGGCCGGGGATAGACCACGAGATCTGACTTGGGCGCCTTCCATAGGTTGAGAGAAGCTGTGGTGATCTGCGTTATGAAGACTTAGTGGCGTTTTGGCAGGCTCGGGGTATATGGCTAGCAGACATATCAACCTCTGGTAGAAAGATCAAATGATTGCGGCGGAGGTTTGATAGTTGATAGCGAGTGCATCTTGATGAGGCGCATGACCCATGGAGCATAGAACTTGGACCAAGCAGATCAGATCCTAAGGCAGCCAATTGTCGGATGAAGAAATCTTGCGTGTTGAAGGCTGATGCCATTGAGGATCTGAAGACCAATGTCTTCATTGCTCCTTCAAGCTTTGCGACGATGAATGCCCTTTTATTGGCCATAGAGTTAGCCGTATGATGTGATATATAGTGCGAGGCGGATACTCAAGGTCATCAACAAAGAAGTGTTGGGGTATTGACGTCATGTGGCGATGGCTTCATCATGCTCGACATCGACTCATGTCGGGTTACGGCTTATGAAATATGCTTTCAAGGCATCGCGGTGGAGTTGACATCGAGTTCAAACAGCTCTCCGGGAGTGGGTAGGCTGTGAGCTCAATGGCGTCAAGAGCTTTGGCTTCATGATGGACATTTCGGTCATCCACTCGAGAACCCATGTCTTCGTATCTCTGTTGTAGCAGCGGATGTGGAGTGTGGCATAGAATTGAAGCACTAATTCTTCATTCCGGTGCTCTTTATGCATTACGAAGCCAAGCGGACTGCATCATGAAAGCAATCAAGTGCTTCTTCTAAGCACGGCGGTCCGACAATAAGCCCGATGTCGGCGCATATGAGGAAAATCGGCCTTGGTCATCTGAACACAGAGTAATAAGCTTCTTTCTTGATAGCTCAGGAACGTCAGATGAGATCCTTGGCCTTTTGTAGGGGTTCTTTGCCTTTATTAAAGAAATTATTGTGGGCTTTGAAGCCATTTGCATTGAAAAACAGTTGAGGTGGCGATGCACAGAAACCTTAGCGATCTTGGCCGGCTTACGGGTGGAGGCCTATGCTCAATATGATAGTCGAATTGAGGACCCGAGGCATGAGGCGGAGGGACGAGAATAGGCCATCTTCTTGTGACTAGCTCGCCATAGTTGTATGCTTGCTTTCATTGTGTAGGGCCTTGGTGGCGGAGGCTGGGTAATGGCGGCGAGGCTTTAGGCTGCTTTGAGATGCTTGAGGGCAGTTGCCACATTGGCCGAGCATAGTTGCTTCATTGGCCGGAGGCGGTTGGGATAGGCTCCACATTTGCTTGACCATGACCACGTCATTGGCTTCATTTGTGTTGGAGGTGGCAGCCTCATTGTTTTCAACCTCCACTTGAGGAGGCTGGAGGGTCGAACCTTTGCGTTGATATCGGGGATCACTTCTTCAATTCTTTGGGGGTGTAGGAACCGTTCTTCTTCTTCTTCTTGGGTGTCGTGGTGATCAGCGGATTGTCTTCAGACTTTAAGCAGGACTCGGAGACATTCACAGTTGGGTGGCCACGAAAACACTTGGCGTGCTGTGAGGTTGGTGGTGCATTTCCCCTTGGAGCAGCTCGGAAGAGGCACTTGGGGCCTTTGACCTTTGCGAAACCCTCTGAAATCTTGGCGGCGCCTTTGGAGATGGGGTTGCTGGGCCTCAAAGTCTTCCTCTTCTTCTTGGTGTTCTTTGTTGGGGAGTGACTTGTTGTTGGGGAGTCTTGGGGAGTCTTGTTGTTGCAGGCGGTCATTATGAAGCATCCTATGCAATTGGTGTGAGAGGACAACCAATCTTGATGAGTTCGCTGTTAAATGCGAGCAGTGATGATCTACATTGTACTCGATTTGAGGAAGAACTTCATCATCTTCAACATTGTCATGGTGACCAATGTCTTGACGAGTGGGGGATCGGTTGCTGGAATCTCTTGACTTGAGGAGCCTCTGTGGAGGCGAGGCTCATGAGCAGTCATTCGAAGTTCTTGGGTTGCAGGCAGGGGCAGACCACAGAAATGGGTTCAACAATCAAGGGCTCTGTAGGAGCAGCCCGATTCTTCTTGGTCTTTAGCTTCTTCTTGGAGGAGCAGCATCGAGGCGTCGAGGATTTTCCTTTTCTCGCTTGACCTCGGCGGCCTCGTCTTTTTACATTGAAGCGGTTGACCGTACCTTTGGCTTGAGCTAGTCATGCTGCTTGGGAAGACTATCTGGGGCTCTTCCTACCTTGAAGGTGCAGCTTGGTCAGTGAAGACTTCTTTTCTTTGCAGCCATCTTGGGGTCGATGCGGGGCGGCCAAGTGCCTTGCGCTTCTCGGCCTCATTGTGAAGCAAGCGCACACTTGTCGATCGAGCCTTCATCGCTCACGAGCCTCTGGCTTCTTCACGCTTCTTGACAAAGTTTTCTTTGAGGTCGTGCAGCATGACCTTGAAGTTTTTGACGTCTTACTGCTGAGTGCAGCCATATGCTTCTTGGTGAGCCTTCTCATAGTCAATTTTGTGCTTGGTTCAACAATCCGTGAGCTAGAGCTAGCTCGAGAAGCAATGGCGCCGTTGAAAGAGGCAGCTGAGGCCAATTGGAAGTTGCAGATCTTCAAAGCTGATGTTTGGTGTGTCAAACCACTCATCAATGAAGTGATGGATGATTGCCACATCAAAGAGAAGCAAGTTGTTGAATTTACGCTTCTTCTTTGCTCTTGATAAGCTGCTCAAGAGCATCATCGCAAGATCGTCATCACTTGACGGATCAATGTGCTCATCCGCGAGAATGGCAGCGGTCGATGTCGATTCGATATTCTTGACACTTTTCTTTCTCTTCTCCGTCTTCTTGGAGATGTGGGATTGATCCTCGGGCGTGCTTGGCTTGGTTGGTGTAGTGGCGATGGCTTCACGAGAAGCTTTTGGAGGAAGCGGTGACTTTGGAGCCTTGACTTTCTTAAGCCTGCGGCTTTGGAGGCGGGGCGGGAAGCTGGGCTGGGGCTTCATCGAGTCATCATTGTCATCGAGTGATCCACTTTGGCACCTTGGACCAAAATATAAGTGATGAGGCCTTCAAGGTTTGAAAGCGGACCGATGACATTGGGTTCGGCGTCACGTGAGTCGTCGGCACGAGGCGGAGGGACCAGGGTTGAAGTCTAATCCCAATGACTTCTTGTTTTCCTTTGCGAAGCCTTTGCATCTTTGGAAGTTAAGCTTGAAGAGATTGTCATCGCGACACGAGCAAAGGCGTCGGTCGGCATTTTCGGGTGAGGTCCACGGACCATGCAAGGATAGAAACCTTGTGCAATAGCTTGACCATGCTCTTGGGAGGAGGCCTCGAAGCAGAATATCACCCCAAGGGCCCGATGGCATTCTTCTCGGCATATTCTTGTGTGGCGAAATTGTACTTGAACCCTTTATTCAGCCCAATAGCGTCGAATCTATTGGATTCGTGTCTTGCGCTGATTATAAGTCTCTTGAGGATCTGTCTTGTACAGCTCTGCGAGTCATCGAGGCGAGATCTTTTGAGGTTCCCTCACGGTCTGCCGCCTTTCTGACTGATTTATCTGTAGCCATGAGCTTCAAACTGAATGGCTTCACAACCAAAGGCTTCAAAGGCTTGCGTTTGGTTGTGAGACGAGGCGGCCGGGAGAGTTGGTTTGATCTTGTAAGAATTCTGCAAGCGAATGCAGACTATGAGAACCAAAGGATTCTCCACGGACATGTACTGTGTGACATTAGAATGCGAGGAAGGGAAGAGGTCATATGCATTCTCGGAAGATTTTGAAGATAAATCGGTTTGAAGACATTGACCTCATGATGCGAAGACATTCACTTTTCTGTTGAGAGTTGGTTCAGTTGTATGAATCCGTAAATAAGTACAAGTGAGGAATCTAACTAGTTGTGAAGCTTAAGTGAATATACTAAGCGATGCGAGATCTTGAGACAGAATAGATCTAACTTTGTATGGGCAGAAACCATTTTTGGCAAGTAGGATGAATCTTGAAGATCAAAAGATGGTAAAAATAGAGATATATTTACGCTTGAAGAACTGCTAGGCGGAAGGAAAGGAGGCGAGCAGTTTAGTCCACCGTGCCTAACTTGGCGATGGAGGACACCTCGGCGGCGGAGATGAAGATGTTCGCGGTGGCGTGAGGAAAGCGTCGGAGAAGTCCGGCAGCTAAAGCGCTTCGTCGCGGCGTCGTCGAGAAGCTAGTGGTGGCGCTAGGGTTTTGTGAGGTGGAGAGGTGGAAGAAGAGTTTCTTTACGCGAGGGACAGGTATTTATAACGAGGTGTGCGGCGCTGGCGCAATTCTGTGAGTGCCTGGCGGTTCACATCGAGGGCACGTGTACGCATGCAACATCTTGTGAGTTATCCCGTTCCCACGCTCGCCCGGTTTGTCGGTCGTTCCGGCTTCTCCGGAGTTCAACGATAATGATGAATCATTTAAAACAGACCTAAAGTTTGTCTCTGTGTCTTCTGGCGACAAGGGCCTTGAGAGAAGACATTTAACAGTTTCAATAGAATGCATATGATTTGGACAGATAGAGTTTGAGATAGAAAGCATAGAGATTGGGGTCGATCACATTCACTTAGTTCAAAAGATTCAACTTGAAGACATAGCTATAAATGAATCTTGTAGAGGACACAAATATATATCGAACGACAACAAATCATCATAGTGAAGAAAATCATGAAAATAGGTTGAAGTTAAAGTCAAATCAAATGCGAATAGCTTCAGAAATAACGCCATGGTGAAACACTTCAAACAAAGAAATTTGGTGGTGGCGTTACCCACAAGTATAGGAAGTATTAGACCCGGACACGGCGCACAATTATCGTGGCGCTCGAAGTCAAATTCCACGTTAATGTATTCACACTTAGAATGTAAGTCTTCTTGATTGAAGATATCGTTACTTAGTGTGTTGCACATCTAAGTCATCAACATGCATAAGTGTTAGGATGTGTGCTTGATCACAGGACATTTGAGGATTCAAGATATTTAGCTCACCTTTGTAACTTGCAAAACCTTTTCTCATCCAAGGGCTTTGTGAAGATATCGCGATTGCTCTTGATGTTGGCGTGAATGATGTCAATATCTTTCTTCATGACATGATCCACGAGAAAATGATGGCCAATTTCAATGTGCTTTGTCTTGAGTCTTTGGACTGGATTGTTGGCAATCTTGATGGCGCTTTCGTTGTAAATGAAAAGAGGTACTTGTGTGATTCATGCCATAGTCCTTGAGTTTGCTTCATCCATAGAAGTTGAGAACAGCAAGATCCGGCTGACAATGTATTGATTCTGCGGTTGAGAGTGACACACAGTTACGCTTCTTTGAAGACCAACAGACAAGTGATCGTCGAGAAAGTGACATGTGCCTGATGTAGACTTGCGATCCACTTTGTAACTAGCATAATCAGCATCCGAAAATCCAACTAAATCAAATTTTGAGCCCTTTGGATACCGTAATCCGAGTGTTGGGGTGTGAGCCAAATATCGAAGAGCTAGTGGTGGCGCTAGATTTCTGCTTCTTCTTTGCTCTTGATAAGCTGCTCAAGAGCATCATCTGCAAGATCGTCATCACTTAGCGGATCAATGTGCTCATCACGCGAGAATGGCGGCGAGGTCAATGTCGATTCGAGTATTCTTGACACTTTTCTTTCTCTTCTCCGTCTTCTTGGAGATGTGGGATTGATCCTCGGGTATTGCGGCGGCAGTTGGTGTAGTGGCGGTGGCTTCACGAAGCTTTTGGAGGAAGCGGTGACTTTGGAGCCTTGACTTTCTTAAGCCTGCGGCTTTGGAGCGAGGGCGGGAAGCTGGGCTGGGGCTTCATCGAGTCATCATTGTCATCGAGTGATCCACTTTGGCACCTTGGACCAAAATATAAGTGATGAGGCCTTCAAGGTTTGAAAGCGGACCGATGACATTGGGTTCGGCGTCACGTGAGTCGTCGGCCGCGGGGAAGCGAGAGGGACCAGGGTTGAAGTCTAATCCCAATGACTTCTTGTTTTCCTTTGAGAAGCCTTTGCATCTTTGGAAGTTGCGCTTGAAGAGATTGTCATCGCGACACGAGCAAAGGCGTCGAATTCGGCATTTTCGAAATTTGAGGTCCACGGACCATGCAAGGATAGAAACCTTGTGCAATAGCTTCAGCCATGCTCTTGGGAGGAGGCCTCGAAGCGAATATCACCCCAAGGGCTTGATGGCATTCTTCTCGGCATATTCTTGTGTGTGAAATTGTACTTGAACCTTTATTCAGCCCAATAGCGTCGAATCTATTGGATTAGTGTCTTGCGCTGATTATAAGTCTCTTGAGGATCTGTCTTGTACAGCTCTGCGAGGTCATCGAGCGAGATCTTTTGAGGTTCCCTCACGGTATTTGTCTGCCGCCTTTCTGACTGATTTATCTGTAGCCATGAGCTTCAAACTGAATGGCTTCACAACCAAAAGCTTCAAAGGCTGCGTTTGGTTGTGAGGAGAGGCGGCCGGGAGAGTTGGTTTGATCTTTGTAAGAATTACTGCAAGCGAATGCAGACTATGAGAACCAAAGGGATTCTCCACGGACATGTACTGTGTGACATTAGAATCACGAGGAAGGGAAGAGGTCATATGCATTCTCGGAAGATTTTGAAGATAAATCGGTTTGAAGACATTGACCTCATGATCGAAGACATTCACTTTTCTGTTGAGAGTTGGTTCAGTTGTATGAATCCGTAAATAAGTACAAGTGAGGAATCTAACTAGTTGTGAAGCTTAAGTGAATATACTAAGCGATCGAGATCTTGACAGAATAGATCTAACTTTGTATGGGCAGAAACCATTTTTGGCAAGTAGGATGAATCTTGAAGATCAAAAGATGGTAAAAATAGAGATATATTTACGCTTGAAGAATTGCTAGAAGCGGAAGGAAAGGAGGCCGGCAGTTCAGTCCGTGCCCTAACTTGGCGATGGAGGACACCTCTGGGCTGACGGAGATGAAGATGTTAGCGGTGGCGTGAGGAAAGCGTCGGAGAATCACGGCAGCTAAAGTAACCGTCGCCCGGCGTCGTCGAGAGCTAAGTGGTGGCGCTAGGGTTTTGACGAGGTGGAAGGTGGAAGAAGAGTTTCTTTACATGAGAGGACAGGTATTTATAACGAGGTGTCTTGGCTTGGCGCAATTCTGTGAGTGCCTGGCGGTTCACATCTGAGGGAGACGTGTACGCGCATACAACAACATCTTGTGAGTTATCCGTTCCCACGCTTCGCCCGGTTTGTCGGAGGTCGTTCCGGCTTCTCCGGAGTTCAACGATAATGATGAATCATTTAAAACAGACTTAAAGTTTGTCTCTGTGTCTTACTGGCGACAAGGGCCTTGAGAAGACATTTAACAGATTTCAATAGAATGCATATGATTTGGATGAGATAGAGTTTGAGATAGAAAGCATAGAGATTGGGGTCGATCACATTCACTTAGTTCAAAAGATTCAACTTGAAGACATAGCTATAAATGAATGCTGTAGAGGACAGAAATATATATCAGATAGCAACCAAATCATCATAGTGAAGAAAATCATGAAAATAGGTTGAAGTTAAAGTCAAATCAAATGCGAATAGCTTCAAGAAATAACGCCATGAGTGAAACACTTCAAACAAAGAAATTTGGTGGTGGCGTTACCCACCGTATAGGAAGTATTAGACCCAGACACGGCGCACAATTATCGTGGTGCTCCGAAGTCAAATTCCACGTTAATGTATTCACACTTAGAATGTAAGTCTTCACTGATTGAAGATATACGTTACTTCGTGTGTTGCACATCTAAGTCATCAACATGCATAAGTGTTAGGATGTGTGCTTGATCACAGGACATTTGAGGATTCCAAGATATTTAGCTCACACCGTAACTTGCAAAACCTTTTCTCATCCAAGGTCTTTGTGAAGATATCGCGATTGCTCTTGGTGTTGGCGTGAATGATGTCAATATCTTTCTTCATGACATGATCCACGAGAAAATGATGGCCAATTTCAATGTGCTTTGTCTTGAGTCTTTGGGTGGATTGTTGGCAATCTTGATGGCGCTTTCGTTGTCGTGAAAAGAGGTACTTGTGTCGGATTGATGCCATAGTCCTTGAGTTTGCTTCATCCATAGAAGTTGAAACGACAAGATCCGGGCAATGTATTCAGATTCTGCGATTGAGAGTGACACAGTTACGCTTCTTTGAAGACCAACAGACAGTGATCGTCCCGAAAGTGACATGTGCTGATGTAGACTTGCGATCCACTTTGTAACTAGCATAATCAGCATCCGAAAATCAACTAAATCAAATTTTGAGCCCTTTGGATACCAGTAATCCGAGTGTTGGGGTGTGAGCCAAATATCGAAGAATTAAACTTCACAGCTAAGTGATCACGATTCCTTTAGTGCCGCTTGGAATCGAGCACATGCAAACACTAAGCATAATATCTGGCCTAGATGCACATAGGTAAAGTAATGAACCAATCATGGGCGGTATACCTTTTGATCGAACTCTTTACCATTGTCGTCGGGTCCCGGATGGTGTTTGGCTGGCATTGGCGTCGTGTATCCTTTGCACTCTTGCATTCCAAACTTCTTCAAACCATCTTGGAGGTATTTTCTTGAGATATAAAGATGCCATTTCTTTCTTGTGAATTTGAAGACCAAGGAAGAATTGGAGCTCTCCATCATGGACATCGATATTGTTCTTGCATCATGTATTCAAATTCATCACTATACTTACGGTTGGTGCGGTAGAAGATAATGTCATCCACATATATTTGGCATACAAACAATTCACCATCATATGTCTTCGTGAAGAGTGTGGGATCAAGGGATCCAGGTTTGGCCTTTGCTCTTGAAGTTTTTGATTGTATCATACGGTAGCGAGGAGCTTGTTTGAGGCCATACGATTGCTTTATTTAGCTTGTACACCATATCGGGATGTTTTGGATCTTCAAAGCCGGTGGTTGGCGACATATACTTCTTCTTCAATCTTGCCATTGAAATGCACTCTTCACATCCATTTGATAGAGCAAGATGTTGTGGTGGTTAGCGTAGGCTAGTAGTATCGAATAGCTTCAAGCCTAGCTACGAGGAGCAAATGTTTCATCGAAGTCAATTCCTTCAACTTGAGTATATCCTTGAGCCACAAGCCTTGCTTTGTTTACGACTTGACCATGCTCATCTTGCTTGTTTTGATATATCCATTTGGTGCCAATAATGTTATGCTTGCGAGGTCGGGGCGCTTGACAAGTTCCCAAACATTATTCAGCTTGAGCTGTTGAAGTTCTTCTTGCATAGCTTGAATCCATTACGGTTCCATAAAGCTTGACAACTTTCTTGGGTTACGATATTGATACAAAGGAAAAGTGCCCACAAAAATTTGCTAGCTGTGTTGCTCTTGGCGAGTAAGCGGACCGGTGCGTTGATGCTATCGATTATCTTCTCAATCTTTACTTCATTTTACCTTTCGAGGATGAAGCGGGCGAAGACTTTTCTCATCTTGATCGTTGTCGTCATTGGAAGGATTGTCTTGGTGAGCATTGTCTTGAGTTGGTTAGGTGCAGAAATGATAAGTTCCTCTTGAGTTGTGCTTGAAGGCATGATTTCACGGTTCCCATTAAGCTTGATAGATTATTTGGGTGGAGCTTCGTCTAGTGTGCTTGGCGGGAACTCTCTTTGTGAACCATTGGTTTCATCAAATCGCACATCTACATTTCGGCGATTTTGTAGAGATAGAGATTGAAGACTACTGTAAGAGTGTGAGTCCTTTTCGTAACCGAGCATGAAGCCTTCGTGAGCTTTGGGTTTAAATTTTGACTTGTGATGAGGATCCTTGATCCAGCACTTAGCCCAAATACTCTGAAATGGCGACATTTGGCTTCTTGCGATGAGGAGCTCATATGATGTTTTGTTGAAGCTTATGGATATAAACACGGTTGATGGCGTGACAAGCTGTATCAATGGCTTGGGCGAGAACTTTCTTGGTGTCTTGTACTCGTCGAGCATTGTTGAGCCATCTCAATGAGGTTACATTCTTGCGCTCCACGATGCCATTTCTTTGGGGTGTGTATGGGCGGAGAACTCATGAGTGATTCCATGGTATCGAGATAAAGATCAAGTCGGTGTTCTTGAATTGGTCTTTGTTATCACTTACGATATGCTTGATCTTGGCGCCATAATTTTCATTGCTCGATTGGCGAATCGATACGAAGACATCTTGCACTTGATCTTGTAGAAATTATGTGCACCCATGTGTATCTTGAGTAGTCATCAACAATGGCGAAGCCATAGAGACAAGCGGTTGTTGTGAGGTAGAGTAATGAGTAGGGCCAAACAAATCCATGTGAAGCAGCTCGAAGGGTTGAGATGTCGTCATGATTGTCTTGAGGGTGCTTTGCCTAGTCATCTTTCGAACCATGAGCACCACACAAATGATCCTTCTTGAACTTGACACCTTGATGCCTATGACATGCTTCTTCTTGGCGAGTGTGTGTAAGTTCCTCATTCGACATACCCACGTCCGATGCGAGAGCCGACGTGCGAAGCTTTGCAAGAAGACATCTGACAAATTTGTGGACCTCTTTGAGAAATCTACCATGTATAGATCATCTTTCCTATACCCTTCAAAGACTAGAGACTTGTCGATTCCATTAGTACAAACAGCGATATTTTCCGAATACCACAATCATGTTCAAGTCACAAAGCATTGAGGCGGACATTAAGTTGAAACCAAAGGGATTCAACAAGCATCACGTTGTCCATGTGTTGATCCTTTGATATTGCAACTCTACCTAGACCCAATACCTTGCTTTTACCGGTGTCGACCAAATGTGATGTGACTCTTATCGATGGGCGTAAGGTTGAGTCCATGAAGACTTGATCACCGATCATATGATTAGTGCATCCTTATCCATAATCCATTACGAAGCATGAGGTGTCATATCCTCTGATGCAGTTAGGGATAAACTACCAAGAGCATTGTGAAGCATAAACATTTGTGAGCAAGTGGATTATTGAAGCTTAAATCAAGATTAGGACTGATGGGATGAATGGAAAGCGATTAGGAACAAAATACATAGTGAGACCATTTGGGCATTTGATCTTGTGCCCTACAAGATGTTTTAGGTCCCCTGACAATAGCATCGGGCGCCTTTGATTTTCAGTGGAGACCCTTTCCTACAAAAAGAGTTAATTCTTCTTAACCACCCACATCTTGAGGGTGGCTTAGAAACAATGAGTCTAAGTGCAGACATCGAGAATTTGGCTTTGGAGCCCTAGCAAATAGCCTTGCGGAGATGAGTGATACTCATATGAATAAGCGAGAAAAGTTCTTAGATTACTGTGAACATAGCGGTTTGAGGACACGCTCATATTCATAAATTTAAATCTTGTTTCCTGCAAAACATTGGCGTTAGGGTGACTCAAGTGAGTCCTCTGTTTGTATGAAGCCTTTGGACCACATAGCGCCTTTAGTGCAGGGTTTGTCTTCTTCCCGGTGGTGTCATGATGACATTCCTTGGAAGATTCTCAAGACAGCTTTTGGGAACCTAGATCTTCTTCATAGGCGGTCCATTCCTGCAGTTAGTACCAATATACTGTCAAACACTTCACCATTACGATTCTTGAATAGCTTATAGTTTGCATCAAAGTTCATCAATGATAATAGGGTTAGCACGGTAAAGCCGGATAAGGTGGATGGATCCTTGAAGGTCCCTTCTGACAACCCATGTGGTTTTGGGATCTGCTCGGGCTTCGATGGAACCATCAACATTCATTTCCTCTCGACCCAACACCCTCTTTCCTAGGGTTTGGTTCGAGAATCTGCTTTTGAGGACATCATAAAGTGTCGATGCCCTTTCGGACTTTTATACATCCTGTTTCAAGCAATGTCTTCAACCTAGCATTTTCATTAGCAATGGCGGTGGTATCCTCCATGAGAGGGTTAGTTACCACATTGGTAGTTGAAGACAATGCAACAATAGCAGCGATTGAACATTCAACAGCAGAGGTAGTGATATCACGCTCAAGACATTTTAGACATGGTGGTTCAAATCCATCTTGGCCGGCCCGATCATTGCCTTGAAGTGACTCATTCTCTTTTGAAGATATTCATGAGCCTCTCAATTTCTCAAGCTCTTGCTTCCTTTGAAGATAATCATAGGAGAGCCTTTCATGAGTAGTTGATAGCGTTTCATGGCGACTTTCAAGTTCTTGGTACTTAGCATGAAGATTTTAATGTCTTCAACTAAGGGTGTGAGCGAAGTCATTTCAGCGTCAACAGGTCATCGCTTTTGTCTAACAGTTTTTGAGTATGTTCCATAGCTCTTTGTTGTTCGATTGCAATTTTAGCAAGCGTTTTGTAGCTGGGTTTGGATTCACAATCGAGTCATCTTCACTTGATGTTTGAAAGTAGGCATCACGTGATTTTACCTTGGCACCGTGTTCCATGAAGCGATGGTGGGGCGAGGGTCGTCCTTGTCATCGACTTGACGTTGGTGTAGAAGTCATTGTCTTGATGTTGAAGATGGACTTGGCAACATAGGCTGTGGCTAAAGCCAGACTTACAGCGCCTGAGTCGGACTCCTCTTGATTCCACCTCCACTTCCTTCGAAGCGAGACTCCTCCTCTGAATCCATTTCCTTGCCAACAAAAGCCGAGCCTTGCGGATGAGCTCTTCTTATCGATGAAGACTTTGATGAAGACTTGGAAGAAGACTTTGAAGATTTCTTCTTTTTCTTATCATCAGAATCATATTCCTTGCTCTTCTTCTTCTTCTTCTTCTCATTGTCCCTTGTGGACACTCGGAGATATAGTGTCAGTTTTCTTGCACTTGTAATGATTCTCTTCTTGTAGTCTTGAGTGGCAGCTTCATCATTTCTTGAGCTGGATCGTGAAGACTTTACGAAGCCTTTCTTCCTAGTGAACCGGAACTTCTTCACAAGCATAGAAAGTTCCTTTCCAATGTCTTGAGGATCATCGGAACCATGATCAGATTCTTCTTGGATGAGAAACAACTTTTGCCTTCAAAGCGCGAGTTCGGCCATAGTTTGGACCATAGATATCTCTTTTCTCGGATATTTGGAACTCATGTGTGTTGAGCCTCTCAAGTATATCAGACGGATCGAGTGTCTTAAAGTCGGGGCGTTCTTGTATCATGAGGGCAAGGGTGTCAAAAGAGCTGTCAAGTGATCTTAGTAGTGTCTTGGCGATTTCATGCTTGGTGACCTCGGTGGCGCGAGAGCATGAAGCTCATTTGTGATGTCGGTGAGGCGATCAAGCGTGAGCTGGACATTTTCATTGTCGTTTCTCTTGAAGCGGTTGAAGAGGTTCTGCGAAGAACAACGATTCTTTGATCTCTCGGTTTGAGACACCTTCGTTGACCTTGGATAGCCGGTCCCGGACTAAGCCGGCGTTTCGAGAGCACTCCTGCGGCCATCTTGTCCTTTGGTCGAGATGACCACGGATGATGTTCTTTGCGGTGGAGTCGAGTTGAATGAATTTCTTGACATCGGCGGGGTGACACCTTCACCGGTTAGGAGCGTCGTTCTTGGCGACATACCGAGTTCGACATCAATGGCTTCAAGATGCATGCGCATCTTATTCTTCGATAAGGATAGTCGGTTCCATCGAACCAGGGGCAAGCAGCGGAGACCTTGATTATCCTGCGATCGACATAGCTAAAACTCGGTGGTTAAACCGAATCACCGAGAACAAGGAGTACCTTGCTCGATACCAATTGAAAGTGCTAGTTATCGACTAGAGGTGAATAGGCGATTTTATGAAAGTCTTCAAAACACGGATGTTTGAAGACCAACAACAGAAATGACCTAGTTGATATGCGTGAAGATAACTACAACAAGCAAGCCATAGTCAAGTATGCAATAATGTGAGCGGACAAGACTAATAGTAGCTATGTAGTAAGGATCGGGGATGGAAGATAGTATGAAGCCAAACAACAATAGAAGTCAAGCGGTGAAGTCAAGCAGATAAGACATATAAGCAATGACTTCACGAAGACAAACTTAGGGTAAAGGAGGAAGGATAGAACCGGTCACTAGTTGAAGACCACGAGTTTGTTGGACTAGTTCGATTCTTTGTGACAAGCTGTACATCTGGTTAGGGAGGCTGAGATTCAACTCGAGAAGACCGCGTCTTCACCTTATTCCCCTTGAGCTAAGGACACACAGGTCCTTGACCAATCACTCTGGTAAGTCTTCAAGGTAGACTTCGAACCTTCACAGACAGCGTTCACGGCAATCCACAATGACTCTTGGATGCTCGAGTCACGGCGCCTAACTTTTGGAGGATTCCACAGTCCTCAAGTGTAATAAGTCTTGAGTCACCTGAGACAGGAAAACTTGGTGATGCCTAACACTCTTTGGCTGCAGGTGTTTTGGGCTTTGTCCTCGCAAGGATGTCTCTCTCTCAATGGCTTGAGGTGGGTTGCTCTCAAGCGACAAAAGCCGTGCACTAACTCTGAGCAGCCACCAATTTATGGTGTAGGGGTGGGCTATTTATAGCCACTAGGCAACCCGACCTGTTATGTCGAAATGACCACAGGTCACTAAGGCCGACACGTGTTCAACGGTCGATTTCAAACACTCACGACAACTTTACTTGGGCTACAAGCAAAGCTGACTCATCTAGCTCTGGATAAGTTTTGCTCTCATTGTCTTGGCTCGAAGACATAGGATTTAGGTTGAGCATCACTTGATCATTACGACTATGATCACTTGGACCCCTTAACGATACGATGGTTCCTATGACTCAACAAAGAAGAAAAAACAACGAAACAACAGATCTTCGCTCCATAGTCTTCACTCAATGTCTTCTCATGTCATAGTCTTCAATGTGAATATCTTCACATACCACCATTGTCTTCAATGTCTTCATACATTTTAGGGAATTCGTCTCGGTAGGTAAACCCGAATCAATGAGGGACACTACCGTGTTATCTGCAATTCTCACAAGCGCATTAGTCCCTCAACCACATTTGTCGTCAATACTCCAAAACCAACTAGGGGTGGCACTAGATGCACTTACAATCTCCCCCTTTTTGGTGATTGATGACAAACTGGTTGAAGTTTTCAACGGGGATAAAATATGTGAAATTGTAAAGGATAGAGAATTGTCTTCATAAGTGGCAAAGGCTCCCCCTGAAGATGTGCATATAAGTGGTTTGCTTTTGGAATGCAAATGCACATGGCAGGTTGTACTTGTGGAGATCCTCTTCAACTTATGAAGATAATTCATCATGCATGAAATGATATAGCTAAGAGAATGACATGCATAATGAAAAATGGACGTCTGCAGGAGAATGATCTAAGTCACGGAAGTTATAAATCGCACATGCGAATTTATCATCGCACGAGGTAAAGCAAATAAGTAGAGGCGACCATCGAGTTTAAGTGTACAACTCATAAGAACCAAATGTTTCAAAAGCGAGAGTTGTAAACACTAGGCAAAATATAGTGCAACACGCCCTTGTGAACAGTTGAAGACTATCAAACTCATAGGCTTCTCCCCTTTTGTCGATAAGGACCAAAAGGTTTGAAGACATAGAGCATCTACTCGTCCTCTTGAAGAAGATGATGCATCAGAGTTATCGTTGTTGGTTGGCGGTGCGGGCAGGCTGGCGAAGTGTCATTCGATGCAAGTAAGGCGGTGAGTAGCATCGGCTTCATCATCGATCACTCTGGCATTGGTTATTGCCTTGAAGGAAAAATAGTCGAGTCTTCAAGAGATGGAGTTAGCCATGGGACTGCATTAGTGGAGGAGTGGAGTCAAACTTGAAGCGTTCTGTGAAGCCATCGTCTTGAAGATCAGCTTGACGATAACGGCGAGTCAAACTCTTCCCACGATCGCCGACAAGTTTCGTGAGTGACAAAAGCATTCTTGGTGGCAAGGTTCTGAATGCGATTGGCGTCCACCAGAGGCTTTGCATTTGGCGCTTTATCGGGGAGTGATGCTTATCTTGCTTTTGATGCAGCGTACCACGAAGTTCTCGATCGTTGAGGACTCGAGGCGCTTAGGGCCTTTGGCCAATTGTGCTCTCGATGGCTTCGATCCGTGCGATGAGCGGGCGTGTGTTCCCAGCGGGGATAGAACCACGAGATCTGACTTGGGCGCCTTCCATAGGTTGAGGAGAAGCATGGTGATCTGCGTTACGAAGACTTAGTGGCGTTTGGCAGGCTCGGGGTATGGCTAGCGGACATATCAACCTCGGTAGAAAGATCAGATGATTGCGGCGGAGGTTGATAGTTGATAGCGAGTGCATCTTGATAAGCGCATGACCCATGGAGCATAGAACTTGGACCAAGCGGATCGAGATCACGAGGCAGCCAATTGCCGGATGAAGAAATCTTGCGTGTTGAAAGTGATGCCATTGAGATCACGAAGACCAATGTCTTCATTGCTCCTTCAAGCTTTGCAGACGATGAATGCCCTTTTATTGGCCATAGAGTTAGCGTATGATGTGATATATGAGTGCAGGCAGATACTCAAGGTCATCTACAAAGAAGTGTTGAGGTATTCAACATCATGTGGCGATGGCTTCATCATGCTCGACATCGACTCATGTCGGGTTACGGCTTATGAAATATGCTTTCAAGGCATCGCGGTGGATGACATCAGAGTTCAAACAGCTCTCCGGGAGTGGGTAGGCCGTGAGCTCAATAGCGTCAAGAGCTTTGGCTTCATGATGGACATTTCGATCATCCACTCGAGAACCCATGTCTTACGTATCTCTGTTGTAGCAGCGGATGTGGAGTGTGGCATAGAATTGAAGCACTAATTCTTCATTCCAGTGCTCTTTATGCATTCTGAAGCCAAGCAGACTGCATCATGAAAGCAATCAAGTGCTTCTTCTAAGCCACGGCGGTCCGGCAATAGCTTGATGTCGAAGGCATATGAGGAAAATCGGCCTTGGTCATCTGAACACAGGAAGTAATAGCTTCTTTCTTGATAGCTCGAA